>JAJJMA010178002.1:3654-46288 GCA_023529015.1 Papaver nudicaule
ATTTCAAAGTTGGAATCAAGCCCATTCGCCGTGAGAAAACAAATCGTAGGATTGTTCTTAAAAAATAACCAATCAACCAAACCCAATCCAAGCCAAACATGAAATAAAGTATAGATCGAAAATAAAGACCCCTAATCACAATCAAGGAGACCTATAAAAATAGATCGAGCATGAAATCACTATTGCAGCTAAAAATGGTGTAATTGCAGGTTCAGTTTGGGAGAATAGAATGAAGGTTGATGAAGTTAAAGGAGGCGTTAAGGTCTTTAATGGTGGTGGGGATGATCAAAACAATGTTGTAGGTGGTGGTGGTGGCATTGGCCATTCTGGCAGTCGATTCAAGTTTACAAAAGAAGAATTCAAAGTAGTAGTGACGTTAATGGTGTAGACACTGGAAAGAGTAAAAGAACGTTGAAACCTGAAACTGTAAAAATGGAATTGATCAGATAAGTCCAATATAATTAAGGAAATCCAAATCTACTTTGATCCAATTCAACATGGTCAGGTTGAGAATTGGGATGCAGTGGAAAGATTTTGCCAACAATGTATATTCAATGACTTAAGATGTGACCCGGAAGATCATTACTTTCTACTTACAGAAAGTCCACTCACTCCACCTGAAAACCGCGAATATACTGGAAAAATCATGTTTGAAACGTTTAATGTTCCTAGTCTTTATATTGTTGTTCAGCCACTTGCTCTCGCGGCGGGTTAATTTGGATTTGGTTAATTAAATTTATTGTCGTGCGGAAGCGGCGACGGTGGCGATGACTGCGTCGACGACGCTGGTAGTGGTGGCAATGCTGGTACTGGTAGTGGTGGCAATGCTGGTACTGGTAGTGGTGGTGAAGACTAATTGAAGCAGAGGATATGTAAGGATAATTTACCTTTGTTCAGGGTTAACTTAGACATTTCCACATCCCAAAAAAAACCACACAAATTAACTTGAAATTTAATAGTATTTTTTTTTTTTTTTGAATGTGAATTTCCTATTCTGTTTAGTTATGCGCATGATTTGTCCAGGTACGTAGAGTCAAAAAGAACAAAGAAAAAATAAACAAATGGAAACTCCACGAAGAAAGAAAAAATCGGTACTCCTCCTGTAGAAAAGGAAATAATCTCCAACGGAACAGAGAAGTGAGGAATACGGACAAGTAGAAGAAGAAGAAGTTGTGTATAAATAAAAGAGCTTCGACCAATAATAAAAAGGACAAAAAACATAACTACCCCTGTGGCCTTAAATGCTTCCAATCTCTCTCAGGACTCTAAACCCTGCCTGCTTCTCTCTCTCTCTGCTTCAGCCTTCAACAACAGGTCTTAGACTTTTTCAGTTCATTCATTCACTCATCTTTCAATTCGAGATATTTTCCATTAGAGGTTTCAGTGAGTGATCCTCGCTTCTTAAACCATCGTGCTACCTGCATACTGTTTATAGTTTGTTCTATCTTAGATCTTGATTTACTCCATTCATGTTATCTTGATTGCTGAATTAGCTACTATGATGAAAGATTTGCAAATGTATGCTAATTTTCTGGAAAAGAAATAAAATTTAATTTGACCTTGAATTTGATACACATCCAACATACATGCATGTTTGATTTCTTTGTCTAAGCTAAAATTTCTATCAAGAAACATGACATAAAATGATGGAATTATGCACAACTCTTAGTGATTAATCAAGATTTCCAGAGGTTTTGACAACTTGTAATAACCTGCTTTGTGCTTGTTTCAGATTTAACCAGCAGTCATGATGTTTTGGAGAAAGAATTCCCACAAGGAGAATGGGTGTGTTCATCAGTTTCAGGCAGCTGAAAAGGTAATCAGAGACTTCTTAATACTACTCAACTCATGCTGGGGCAGTTATCCCAATTGGGATTCATCCTACATCAATGGAGCGTATTCGATAAACGTTCATTGCTTTAGATATTGACTTTCTCATTGCTGTTTCCATACTGATTTATGTGTCGAATTAAGAAAAATTGCAAACTTTTATTTATGTGGCACGTCTTAAGCCTATTTGATTCAAAAAGGTACTTGGATGTCTGTGTTTGTCGCAAATTAATAGCACACATGCTTGCACTTACTGGCTTCGTGGGTATGGGAAGATTACTTACTGGCACACTCCCATGTTTAGGATATCTGCATTTAGAATTAGCAGTTGTGATATCAATAACAGACTGTATGAGCTTAAATGTTATCTGCAAATACCAAAACTTATTAATCTCTAAGCAGGTCAATGAGCTAAGAGTTGCTATGGGGAAATTAACCAAAGCCAGTGAGTACTTCTGCACTGATGCATGCTTGAAAAGATATTTGGAAGCTCGGAATTGGGACGTTGAGAAGGCCAAGAAAATGGTGGAAGACACAGTTCAGTGGAGGTCAACATTTAAGCCTGACAATATCCGCTGGGTAAGAGGTTAACATAATAATTGTTTTTGTACCTTCAGTCTTCTTTTTGTTTGTAGGTCCTTGTTAAGCTGTAAGATTGTGCTCAACAAATAGCAACAGAAAACAATTACAGCTTTATGAAATTTTGGTTGCACTTGCAATGTTAATGTATATTTTGGTTGTCAGAATGATATCGCAATTGAAGGTGAGACGGGCAAAGCATACCGAGCAAATTTTTTCGATCGACAAGGGAGAACCGTTCTTATACTGAGACCAGGAATGCAGGTTCTGTAGCAAACATAAATTTTTTTTTTTTTTTTTTGATCAACAAAACGATATAGATTAATATATAAAAAGAATGAAAGAATTAAAAGTTTCTGGAAAAACCCAATAGAAGCATACATAGCTCAAGACCCATACATACGGCTGAAAGATCTACTTCACCCCTCACTATTTCCTCCCATTTTAGTACAAGGTCTTCAAACCTGATGCCTTTGTGCGGGAAGGATGCGACCAGTACAGTATGCAGGCCTTCACCTCATTTATTATCTGATCTGTAGTCTTCTCCTTCGCATTTTCCTGGAACATCCTTTTGTTTCTCTCATTCCATATTACCCAACAAATAGCAAACGGGAGAATGCTCCAGATAAAATTACCTCTGTTTGAAAACATTTCAGTAGTTGTTTCGTTGAACACCATCTTCACATCCTCTCCATGTACCCAGTGAACCCCAAAATCCTTATTGAAGTCTTGCCAAATCTTTACTGCCTCTTTACAGTGCAAGAAAAGATGATGAATAGATTCTAATTCTTGCTTGCACATGGCGCACCTGTTAACCAAAGTTCTTCCTCTTCGCTGCAAGTTATCTTGAGTTAGTATCGCATTATGATGTACCAACCAAATGAAGAAGCTCACTTTGGTTGGTACCTCACTTTTCCACACCACTTTTGCTGGAGAAGGTGCACCACCTTGATCACTTTGTATGGCTGTATAACAAGACTTTACTGTGAACATACCATCTGGACTATGCTGGTGTCTTTGTAGTTCTCCAGCAATAGTGTTAAATGTGTAGCTTCTTCAATCTCTCTCTCTGTAAGCTTCCTTCTAAGATCCAAGTCCCAACATATATTTCCTTCTATATTGATAGAGTAAAATTTATTCAGTGTGATCTTTTTTCCTTGAGACTCTATATAAGTTAGGGAAACTTACTTGTAGAGCTACATCGCCGATCCAATGGTCCTGCCAGAATTTTGTTCCGTCTCCTTTTCCCACTTCGTATATTAAGACGCTCTTAAATTTTTCCATTCTATTAGCAAACATAACTTGCAGATGTTAAGCATGGGCCTCTTGATGTTTTATGAAAAATTTAACCTCATGATAAAACTTGTTTTGCAGAATACAACAGGATGCGAAAATCAGATGCGCCATTTAGTATATCTTTTAGAAAATGCTATCTATAATCTTCCCAAGGATCAAGAGCAGATGGCATGGCTAATAGACTTCACTGGGTGGTCAATGACCAACGCTGTGCCAGTTAAAACTTCTAGAGAGACTATTAACATTTTACAGAACCACTACCCCGAGAGACTAGCTGTAGCATTTCTATACAACCCCCCAAGGATATTTGAAGCAAGTTGGAAGGTTTGAGCTCTACTCTCTTTTGATGATGTCATTATTATCACCGCATCTGTTTGTGAAACACTTTGATCTTAATCTGCTTCCCAATGGTAAAATTTACAAGTACAATAATAAATTTTCTGCTTCAATCTTCCTCGCTATATTCTGCGCAATTTCTATACAGATTGTGAAGTACTTCTTGGATGCAAAGACATTTGCCAAGGTGAAATTTGTCTACCCAAAGAACAAAGATAGCGTGGAGCTTATGAAGACGTATTTTGATGATGAGAACCTTCCAGCTGAGTTTGGTGGAAGAGCTAAATTGCATTACGATCACGAGGAATTCTCAAGATTAATGAATGACGATGAAGCAAAAGCTGAAAGAGAATGGAAACTAGAGAACAGTAACAGCCACATTAGCAACGGGAAACCAGAGGTGTCTCATGAGTCAGCCATTGCACTTCCAGCTAGTTGAGCAGTTTATCTTTCAGAATGCTGCCATGGTAAAATAAGCTCTAATCGAGTTTATTACCTCCTATTTTGCAGTCGCAATCTTACTTGGCTAATCATATATGTTGTACACAACACGGATGATGTAAAACTGTAACAATAAATGTGGATTTGAAGTTATATTTTCTGATAAAAAATAAAAGGAAGAATTCAATTTGTTGATCTGTTTGTTCTAGGCATTTATTTTCTCATGGTATCCACTGTTAGTTGTCCCCGCTTAATTCAGAATTGACATATTGGAAATTTATGCTATGCATGTAGCATTTTATACTGAGTGAGGTTTGATCATGGCCTTGAAAAAGCTAAGGTGATTATTGATCATAGGTCACAGATTTTGGGAAATGAAATGAAACAGATGTCAAAAAAACCGATAATTGTCCTTTCCAGAAAACGAAAAAATTATCCAAAACAATAGCAAAGATTTTTTTTTTTTTTTTTTTTGTTTTCTTGATGAAGAAAGAAATTTTATTAGAAAGAGGAAGAATATACTACTTACAAGGAGTAAGAAGCAACAAAAGGGAAAAAGATTACAAGAAGATTACATCCCAGTTGAGTAAAATGTAGCTACTGTTCCCTCTTAGACTAGATTTAAACAGAGATGCCCCCATGAGAGTAATAACACTCACACAGAACCTGATAATTTTTTGTGAAAGGTTTCACAAATTTTATTGATAAGTGTTGAGCACTTTATATAGAGAATACAATACCCTTTTAGGGTTTGGTTTAACATTAAAAGAGAATAACAATAATGCGATAATTATGCCATTGACTAAGGCATGGCAGTGATTGAATCTTGGCAGCTGTATCATCGAAGGATAAGTGACAATTAAGCCATTGACATAGGCTTGGCAGCTGTATCCTTAACATCCCTCCTCAAGTTGTACATGAGTTTCGAATGTTCAACTTGTCTTTCAGATGATGAAACCTTAGTGATGCTAGCCCTTTCGAGTCTTCTTTCTTCAAGCTCTTCAAAGTTGTAGTGTGAGATAGTCAGAATACCTCTTCAAATGGTAGTGTTGTTCTTTGCGAAGACTATGTAACTGTCTTCGAAGATCCATTTTTTTTTTTTTTTGATGAACATATATCTTCTCAAGTTCCTGCCATTGAAGACATAATAAGAAATAGGGTTTGCGTGGCTAAAGGATCGCCTGGCTGATACCAAGACAGAACCTGATAATTTTTGGTGAAAGGTTTCACAAATTTTATTGATAAGTGTCGAGCACTTTATATAGAGAATACAATACCTTTTTAGGGTTTGGTTTAACATTAAAAGAGAATAACAATAATGCGATAATTATGCCATTGACTAAGGCATGACAGTGATTGAATCTTGGCAGCTGTATCATCGAAGGATAAGCGACAATTAAGCCATTGACATAGGCTTGGCAGTTGTATCCTTAACACACTCTTGCATTCTGACACAATTGTTCAATGTTTTGCGACATTTTTTTATACATTCTGTGGTTTATTTCATTCCATATAATCCATAATGAAGCAGCAGGAATTAAAGACCAGACCAGTTTATCATCATCCGGAGGCTTAAAAGAAGACCACAATTGCATCAAATCAAGGATAGATGAAGGCCACAAACCAGTAATACCATGAGATGGAAGGAGTGCTGACCATATACTTCTTGAAAATGGGCACTCAATAAATAGATGTTTCATATTCTCTTCAGCATTGCCACATAATACACATTTATTAACATGGTGGAAACCCCATCTAATGAATTTGTCGATTGTAGAAATTCTATCAAGAACAGCAGTCCATACGAAGAAATTAACATTTGGTCGTAATGTTTGTAGCCGTAACTAAATTTACGGCTCCTAATATGTACTTTCGGCCACTAACCTTGCGACACACAAATGTTTGATTTACGATGAACTTATGGCTACAAAGTATAGTATCGGTATTAGCCGTAAGTAAGTTACGGCCACTAAGGTAGACTTACGTCTTGCATCTAAAGTTTTAATGGCTAACCTAACTTACGGCTAGATGTTTTTTAGATTGCAGTCGTAAGTTGTTCTGGTTCACGTTTTTTGATTTTCATGGAGTGAATGTGACCTAGTTTTAGCACCAACATCAATATAAACGAGTGGTTTTAGATGCTTACCTTTGGTACTCCATTGTTCCACCATTGTTGGTTGCATCTATGATCAAAAAATCGAAAATGAAAATTTTGGAGAAGAAAAGTGAAGTAGGAGAGGAGAAGAGAGGGGAAATTTTTTTGATGTTTTGATTTTATTAAGTTTTGATTTTTTGGGGGGAATATATTAAGTATTTAAGTTTTTAATTAGGTGGGAGTATATTAGGGTAAGAAGTTTTTTGGACACCCCTTATAATGGCCAGCTGAATATTTGAAGTAAAAGTAGAGGACATCACTTTTTTAAAGCCCCAGAATCACAACTCATAGAGAAGGAAAAACAGAACAAAGGGTTTTATTTCCAACCCAAATATCAGACCAGAGCAAAGATTGCTCTTACTTTCCAGTATGCAGTGGATATGAAATGGAAGGATTGGAGTCACCAACTACGGCATCTATTATTTTGTATCAAAAAAAAACTACGGCATCTATTATATCTCATTGAGAATGGCATCTGTAGCCCTCCGATGATAAGGAGCAGATGGCATGGCTAATAGACTTCACTGGATGGTCGCTGACCAATAACGTAAAGAAACTCTGAACATTATAGAGAACTGGTGTTCTTGGTATATTAATCAAATCTAATTACTTTTATTGATGTAGCCAAATATAGACAGAGCACTGGTTTTATCATTTAAGGGGAACCCTCAAAACTGAAGGCCAGGTTAAATCACAGGAAGGGGACTGATTGGCCATTCTTCATGTCACAGACCCATCAATTTAGTTAAAGAAACTTGATACCAGATAACACCAGTTGATAGTATTCTTTATACAAACTATAATGTGTGCATGGTGTTGAACAAGACATTCAACAAGTAGTAGCAAATATTTTACTATACAATGTTCCCAGAGCAAGCTTACATGCTAAAGCTCATTTGAGTATATGCATTCATCCACGAGCTGTCGAAGATTTGGATTCTCAAGAGCAGCTGCAACTCTTTCCTTATCATTCAGTTGCTTGTTTACTGCACATGGATACAAACACGTGGGTTTCTAATACAGTTTAGAAAAGTTAAAAAGGAAGAAGTAGAAAAAACTAAGGGGCACCATAAATTAAGTGGTTAACCAAGTGTTAACAATGAACATACCCGCTTCTTCATTTGCATGAGATCCTGGAGACACTTTTATGTCAAGCTGCACAAGTGCACATGGATAAATATGTTACAAGACCATTACAGGATCTTCAGAGCTCAAAGGTTTCACCGCTTTTCTGAATCTCTGATGCAATTTGAGCACGGTGGCAAAACAGTTGCTTCATTTTACTCTATCTATTATACAAGGCAAAAGTTTGAAAAAAAAATAGGCATTACTGAAGATTTGGATGTTTACTTTCCTTAGGATGTTAAATGGTGAATTGCCACCCCAGCTTGGAAAATATTCACCATAGGCGATGGGCACAGCTGTTAGCAGGTCTATTTCGGTTTTAAAGAGCACAGATTTTAGCAGGTGGGCATGCTGCTGTCCGCAACATGTACCTGAAAATTCTTGATAGGACTTTCATGTCCTTCGCAGTTGGCTTTGTCTGCATTTCCTAGGAGAAAAAAGTTCGAAAAACACAGGCAGTACAGAAACGCTGGAACCTTGCTTTCCTTAAAAGACGTCAACACGGAAATAGTCACCAAGGACACAAGGCAAAAATGTAACTACATCTTTTTTTAAATTTGAGAGCATGACTATTGACAGGTAGAGCAACATATAGGCGTTCTCGACATGGTCCCTCCACTCTAAGACAAGAGGACCAAATGACAGTAATTTACCTGGAATATTTAACTAGACGTCTAGTACATTCTTGTTCTTCGGGTGTTCTCTTTCCAACATTGTTGGTACCATATCAAGAAAAACTTCGTCGGTACCATCTTCTCGGTCATTATTGTCAAAACCGAATCAAGCTTAAAAATCTACCATTTACATTATACTGGATCATCAACCCATTTGTTTGTAAATGTAAATTGGTTCACATTTATCTGATAATGATTGACACCAGCCTGTTTTGCAAGCATAATATGTCAAGGTTTCAAATATATGCTTGAAAAACAAGAAAAGAACACACGCAAGACGAGGATGCACTGAAAACGAAAACCTTGCAGTGTGGAGGAAAAATTAAATTACACATGGGGTCACTAGTGATTTCTAGGGCAAGAACAAATGAGACTTTGCTATACATACAAGACACATCACGAGACAAATTTTCAGTTTAAGAATGGAGAAGGAGCAATCATTTACCTTGAAATGTGGAGGGAAATAACGCATCAGTTTAACTTTCAAACATAAACCAATAACAGTTGCCATGCTACAGTGTTGGATGGTTGGGGTGAAAGTTATCCTACATTTCAGAAATGTGAGACCAAATGAATAATAGAAGATGAGCATTCGGTAAAATGTGCAATGATAGAGCTTGTGAAACAGAATGTTAACCGGAAATTAAATACTAGCAGAACAAATTAAAAAAGGGTTAGCATAAAAGGCAGTATCAGGTTCAGAAATTTCACAAAATTGCATCTACCCATCTAAATTTGCAAATTCGAGGTATCTAGTGTAAACATTGATATTCATCGATAACGAGATTTGGAAGAAAAACAAAAACACAGTATGATAATAGTTTTCAACCTGGGTAATCTCCCAAATCGTACCCATTGATGAATGCTCACCTAGCTTTATTAAAAAAAAAAAAAAGATTTTCATAGTCTTCCTTAACTCGTCATTTTGTTTATCATAATCAATCAGTTCTCCATAAGTTATTGTGTTTCAGGTCAAAAGCGTATTCCACGTGAACAAATCAGTTTTAGCTATTACTAACTATCTATTTAGAGACTCCAACTTCTGAGACACTCATGCGCTAGAACATCCAGCATAAATAGCTGTTCAGTCCATGAAATATATAGAACGGTACTAACTACTCTCCAGAAGTCACTTACAACAACTAGTCGGACAAACTTGTGTTACACATTTCTATGCAAGGACTTAGTGAAGCTCTGAATAAGCCGTCTAAGTCACTCTAGCTGTTTCTGTCGCACGCCTTTTCAATAATATCCATCATATTCCACCAATTACATCACGATACTATTACTTCTTAGTATATTTCTATACTTCCATCCAAGCCACATGATGATTCCTTAATGCAAATTAGAACAAAAACTTTCACCGCCATTACGCAATCCCTAATCTAACATAAGTCATATCTTCAATGTGCATAGAGGTAGCTTGTTGTGTGCCTCGAAAAAAAAGGTACCTTACTGTGAACTTGTGATAATTTGCACATTGATCATGATCCAGACAATATGGATGCTCAGTAGCTTAAATGTAAAATGTCACTAAACGCCTCTTAATCAAAGGGTAGAGAAAAGATGTAGCTTATACAAATTCACATCCCTTGATTTCAGATATCATGGAGAATAACTTGTGAACCTGAAATTCAACTAGTTGTTTGTCACTCACTTCAAATAAACTTATGTTAGTACCTATGTTGTTTGGGGCTCCGTAAGGCGGCGCCAAGGCCAAAAAAACACATTTGGGAATCCCAAATTTTGAACTCAGGTTTCGCAATTCTAAGATTCATACAATATTATCATACCCAATGAAGCAACAAAAACTATTTCTTCAACTTTTCTTACTCAAAAAATCAAGAATCAAACAAAATGATGATTTTGAGAAACTTACAGAATAAGGCCAAGCTTCTCATCAACAGTAATTGATTCCTCAGATAATACACTGAGCTGCTCAAGTGAGTAAGGATGCTCTGGATCTCTTATATCTCTTACGAAATTTGTGGTCCTAACTTGAGTCAAGATATTCAACACAACAAAGAATAACTTAACTACACAGTAAGTAACAACAAAAAGTGAAAAATCAAAAGAGGAGGATATCATAGATTTCGAGAGGATCAACAGCATCATCACAGTCTTGATGATCAGGTCGAACTGTTCTTTCCTTCTTTGCGTGTACGATCGGGTTCGCATTTATCAACCCTAGAGTCATTCTCCCTCCCTCTTTCCCTCTTTTTTCCAGTGTCAACTGATCAGCTCTTACCTTTTGTATTTTAATCTGATGGTTGATATCTTACCACGTAATCAAAAGACCGAGGATAATTAATACGATCTTTTCACGAACTTTTTAATAAGTCGCATTTGTCCGTTACCTCTCTCTCTCTCTCTCTCTCTCTCTCTCTGGAACTTCCCTTTAGCTTCTTCTCTCTCTGGGAGTCTCCAGGGGTTTTGAAGGTTTCCTCTGTCCATTCCAGCTCGAAACGAAATTAGGGTTTTTGGATATAGTTCCCGAGGTATGTACTTCTAATTGTTAGTTGATAATGTTACGTAGAATAGAAGGAATTCGAAAATCTGAAATTAGGGTTTTTGTTTTAGTGATTGTTATGGTCAATTTAGTGCTAAATTTTAGATTTGGGTGGAACTGAGGATTCAACTGAGTAGGTACGGGTCTGGAAGGTCATATCTTATTTTCAAGCAATGTTATGTCTTAGAATGCGTAGAGCAAATCATATGGAGTTCGTCTACTTACCCTTTATACCTAAACTAAGTGATCAGAATATTGTTGACCCAAAGTGATCTCATTCATGATGTACAAATATCCTTGCTTAGTTGATGTACAGGCAGATTTGTGTAGTTACACTTTATGTTGTTTGAAATGTATATGCAAAATGGGATGTTATATGATCTGGATTAACCTACTCAAAGTGACAGACTTCACACAAATTTTACCTTTGACTTGTATTATTAAGAAGGTGTGAAGCTTAGGTTATAAATTAGGTTGCTTAAGGGAAATGCTTGGTGGTTAGATTGTTTCTTAAATCGTAACTATTGGAAAAGGTTCTCGAATCTTTACTGCTTTAACTTTTGATCTATTTGCTTTGTAGAATCCTCTCTAATGGCGGACGATGAAGAAATGTCTCTCGAGAAACAGCTGGAGTTGCAATTAGACGAACAGAAAGAATCACTTACAGCTATAAATGAAGCCCTAGTTTCGGATTCAACAAATACTGAGCTTCTTTCTGTTCACGGGGAGCTTGTTCTAGCGATAAAGGATGCGGAGGAAGGACTTTTCCATTTAAAGCGCTCGCGGTTGTTGGAAGAAGCCGATGTAATGCTATCAGAATCCATTCGTAGGGATGTCCAGGTGGAACCTCTTGATTCAACAAACAGCAATGAGGTGCCACCATTGGAAGTGGAATCAAACATTTATTCAGTTGGATCAACATGTAGATTCCGACACACTGATGGGCGTTGGTATAATGGACGCATAGTTGATATGGATGGGTCTGGTTCTGCAAGGGTCACGTTCCTTACACCCACGTCTGACAATATGTTGATCTGCCAGTTCTTTCTCCAGCAGCGATGCCGATTCGGTAGTAACTGCCGCATGTCACATGGATTTGATGTTCCTATAGCTTCCCTGAAGCAATACGTTCCAACGAAATGGCAGAACTCGCTAGCAGGTTCCAGCATATGGGCCATCTCAGACATCAATTCTGGCATCTGGAGGAGGGCGGAACTTGAATCATGGGATGAAGATCTTGGAATAGGTCATGTTGTTTTTCGTAAAGATGGAAGTTCCGCAAAACTTGGGAGTGAAGACATTTCATTATCCGAATATGCTCAAATGAGCGACGAGGATGAAGAAGATCAGTGGAGTTCAGAGGAATATGATTCAAGTGGCAACGAAGAAGAAGAAATCCCTCAAGGTATAGGATTTATGGAAGCTACCATGTTACAACGTGGAATTCAGACTGATACTGCTGTATTTGCTAACTGGGAGCATCACACACGCGGGATAGCTTCCAAGATGATGGCCAGCATGGGTTACCGTGAAGGAATGGGATTAGGTGCATCTGGCCAAGGAATTCTTGACCCCATCTTAGTAAAAGTCCTTAAACCAAAACAATCACTTGATCATGCTTTTGAATCTCATGAAAATGGAGAAGGTAATAATAAAAATAAGAGTAAAAATCACGTGAAGAGACGCTGTAGAGGTGGAAAGAGAAAGCGTGATAAAAAATTTGCCGCTGCAGCACGTGCAGCAAAAACTGCGGAAGAGTTAACACCACCGGATGTTTTCAGTTTCATCAACGGTCAGTTAGCCTCACAAGGAAAGACCCAAAAGAACAAGAGCTTGGGCGAAGAGAAGAAGCAAGACAGGAGATCCCTAGTTGCTTATGACGATGATATAAAAGAACTGAGAACCCAGGTTGAAAAATTGGAAGAAATGGTAAATCGGAACCGCAAAGAGAAAGCCGTTTATGAAGCTTTTTCAAGAAAGTTGAGTGAGACCCGCAAGGCATTGGCTGATAAAGAGGCAGCTCAGGCATCAGCATCCAATGCAGTTGTCAGCAAAGAAAAAGAAAAGAGGTGGCTCAAATTTTGATTAGAGTTTGTCTCTCTTTTCTCCCTGCTCACAAGTCAGAATTCATAGGTATTATTCATAAAGCTTCATTGATTCAATATTTCGTCTTTGTATCAGAGAAAGAAAACAAAAGAATGGTTTGGCTTTGAAATTCTAATGTTTATTATAAGGAAATCCAATAGACGACTTTAATGGTTATTATATTTATGCTGGAAACTATTATCTTTTCTGGGCCTTCATTATGTATATCATGGTCAATTTTATTTTGAATCAAAGATATTCAAAGCACTTTGCATTAGAAATACGGCAACGTAAGTCCATCTGAAGAGTATGCCACCTTCGAGGATTAGTGAATGTACCATCTATGTTGATGATTATCCACCACAGATGACAGATTCTGTTCTAGAAACCGCCCTAGGGCGGAAGTGTAGAAAGTATCCAATTTATCCCGTTTATGTTGAGGCAGCGAATACCTCACAGCATGCCTAGGTGGAGATGCTAGCAGAAAAGCAGGCCAAAGCAATTATACATGATGAATCATTGCCCATTTATGATGTCTGGGATGCCGAGGTCAGCTTGGGCACTTGCTGCTGAAATGGAGATGTTAGTTAATTGCCCTACAAGGCCTGACCAAAGGACAAATCTGCCAATGGTTGGAACACAGTGATCCAGACTCGATGTGGCCCAGAAGTTAAAGCAACTTATGCAGAAACATGCTAGGAAGGCTTCATATCTTTTGCAGGTAAACTTAAAGCAAAACTGTTATTGATTTATTTTCTTTTGTTAATTTTGGCATAGTCACACTTATATTAGTGTAAACTAGCAGAAAAGTACTCTGCTGGAGAAGGTCATCAGTCACTTCTGTTTAGTAACTCTTATTAACATGTTTAGCCAGTATATTACAGATTCTTGATATATAGTTGAACAAGAGCATGCAATAAAGCTAGCCCCAGCTTGCCACTACTAGAGTACTAGCTCTGATTAGATCGCCTTTAGCTGCTGAACCTTGTCCTGCATCATTTGCAAAATTAGCCCATATGCAGCAATATGATGATCAGGCATGTATGATGGATCAAAGTTAAGTTTGATCCATCATGGTGGAGGCATGCTCCAGTGTATCATTAGATGCAGAGTTAAAAAGATGAGTGGATTCATGTGATGGAGTAGAATTATTTTATCAAATGCTTGATTGTATGCAGTGTGTGTGCACTGTGTGGTTGTTTGTAATTAAAAACCAGGTGGTCTCTTGTTATAACTGGATTGGTTGTTGCATTCGAATTGAATCAAAGCAGGGTGCCCTAGAAGATAGAATTGAGCGTGTGGAGATATCAAACAGCAGTAAGTGAGCGATACCAGAGGGATCTGCCTTAAGGGCAGAACAGCAGTAAGTGATTGTTTGTTTCTGGAGCTTTATGATCCATATGACAGATTATATTGATGTTGCAGTGATGTTTAGCCAAATTAGCTCTCACTGGAGGACTTCATATGCTTGACCTTCCATAGCATATGTAGCATTTCTGAATTAAACTAATATGCCAGATTTTCAACCAAGCTGGATGGGTAGGAGTAGAGTGTTGTTGTTGTTGTTGTTGTTGTTGTTGTTGCAGTGTGTGTTGATTAATGGAGTTGACAGTTAAGAGGCCTGGCTTAGTAAGGCTCCGCCTTGGTATACCTAGTCCACCTGTAGGTAAGTGAATATTCAGAATTGATTGAACAAAGCTATTAGGGAAGAGCTGTCTGTCTTAATAGTGGTGGATTCCATTGCGTATGCAATTGATCTTTGATCGTGTTAAGTAGAGGTTGAAACTACTGACCTTATTGATTGTTTTTTATAGATTGCATGTCGTTTTAAAGCAAAACTGTCTCCTTCTGTCGACTTATTGGTTTAGACTGCTTTCAGATTGTTTATATGCTTCCGTTGAAATGAGACTGTAAACCTTGATTTGTCATTGCAAGTTAAGGTGGTGGACTCTGACTATGTTGCCATTGCCTATTAGGTTTGATATCTCGAAAATCACTCTATGCTTAGTAACACCAGTGTTACCATGCACAGATTCAAGTGGGGGATGAAGAGAAGCTCGCAATGCAGCAGTCAGAGATGAAAGCAAATTACAACAAGTGCGAAATGCTGGACACCCTGTTCTCTAATAGATCTCATACCTGCTTGGCGTTCTGATTCCTTCATCTCTTGAATCTTATTTTCGAGGATTCTATCGGGCGCTTCCACAGGACATACATCCTTTTTTCGTTACGGTAAGCCTTTCCTACGATTAGTTCCCCATGATTTTTTTCATAACGTTAAGCCTTTCTTACTTGTAATACTTACGATTACTTCCCCATGATTAAAACAATAACCTTTCAGTGTAGTCTACTTGTACTCAAAACAGAATATGTTGTAACAGCTTGAATATGTTAGTTCCCCATGTTTTTGTTTGTTTTAACTTGTGGTGTGAAATTCGCATGAATATGTTGTGCAGCTTCGGCTTTGCTTTAGATCGTCCCTATGGATGGGCCCAAACCTTAAAACAGACCGAGACTGAACCTTGAAAGGATAAACAAGTACTAAAATCAGACCGAGACTGAACCTTAAAAGGGATAAACGAGGAGTAATATATCTCTCTCAAATCTCTCTCAGCAGATTTATATATTTTACTTGCTTTCGATTGCAATCCAACGAGGGAGCAATGCCAATATCAAAATCACCGCTGTCCTATTTTCTCAACATCAGTATTGCTGCCAGGAAACCCAAAGTTGCGTGAAAACATTAATTAAATACCCTTATAATTTTACACCCAAAAATTTAACCTTATTCAACTTTATAAATACCCTTACTATAATTTCATTCCTAAAATACCCTCTCTTATGTAATTCTTTCTCATTCTATTCTACATAATAATTTTTTATTCAAAAACACAAAAAATGTTGTACCACCACCTCATACCATCTACACCATAACCAACACCACCTCCGCCATCACCACCACTATCGCGACTCCACCACCAACAACCACCACCCCCGCCACCACCACCATTATTGCACTTCCACCACCAACAACCACCACTTCTGCCGCCGCCACCACCACCACCACCAACAACCACTACGACTTCCTCCAGCAAACCGCCACCACCACCAACCACCACAACCATGACCCCCTCCAGCAACCACCATCACCACCTTCCGTCGCCACCACCAACCACCACCACAACCTCCTCATGCAACCACCACCATATTTCGCCGCCTCCAGCAACCACCACCTCCCTCGCTACCGCCGCCGCCGCCACCACCGATAAATTGCAGTTCCAACATAACTTTCTTTACACCACCAGATTTTGGTGTCTAGTTGCAAACTGGACAACATTTTATGTGTCCAGTTGCCAACTAGACACCATAATTGTATGAACAGGAACCCTGTACACACCAGATTTTGGTGTCTAGTTGCCAACTAGACAACATTTTATGTGTCTAGTTGCCAACTAGACCACATTTTATGTGTCTAGTTGCCAACTAGACACCATGATTGTAGGCAACAAGACTCTTGTGTACATCAGATTTTGGTGTCCAGTTGCAAACTAGACCACATTTTATGTGTCTAGTTGCCAACTGGACGCCATATTTTGCCAATTTGACATACACGAATAAATGAACCTAGCGTGAGTCGAACACGCATCTTCTGACATGGAGTCAGTCGTGCTACCATTGCACCACAGATTCTTCATAAGGGGATTACAAACACACCAAAACAAAAAAAACACACAAAGAAATTCACATAACACAAACAACATCAACTCTGGAGCGGAACTCCTACTCTTGAAATCAGGAATATAACTTAATCATCAAAACAGACCATAGACTAACATCAAAATTCTATTCGTAACCAAATTTATTTCATTTTCTTGGAAGCTAAAAGGACTTGTTACCCGCGCAAACTCCAAAATGAACCCAAAATGAAGAAATTAAATAAATAAGTGATACAAATTACTTTCAAAGTACATTATAAGACAAAGTAGTCAAGCACATATTCAATAAAGTGGCCGAAACACCTCCTGTGCATTCTAACAGATGAAATTAGTACTGGGCTACATATGTGGATCGTTAAATATGCAAAACAATGTTACCAACCTACTTTGTCATTACAGTACTTTGTCATTAAGTGAAGAAGTCACTCCCTCCGTAAGAAGTCATACAATTCAATAGTTTCATGAACAAGTAGAGAGAGTTTGAAGAGACAAAGGAAGGACATACCAATTGCAACTTCTGTTTTAGCAAGATTATCAGGACAGCAACCATAGTTCAAAAATAGAGATTTTTCCAGTTTAAGAACCTGCATCAATGTGGAAGCCCCACTTTAATTAGTTTGACAAAGTATGCCCTGAAGAATCCAATGATGGATCATGATACCGTAAATGTGAGCACTCATTGAACTCCTCTGTAATCTCACGGCGTACTTGTTGGTAGACCGCTTCTGTTCCACCACTCGTATAATCATTAAAGCCACTGCCCAATGAAATCACACCGAGCTGTTAACGATGAAATAACTACAGATATATGCAATTGCATTCATGATTAATAAGATCTGTGTAGCTGATAAAAGTTACAGAAATCACATAGAAATTGGGTGTATCATCCTGATACAGTTTTACATACAAAAAAAGTTTAAATCTAATCCTTTCTTCACATATAAATTGGGTGTTCCACTAGCAGATCTAAAAACACTATCTACTTCTGTACATAAGCTACATACTGAACACTACAATTTCCAAACACACAAATTGTGAACCCTAATAACCATACTTATATTGAGTTTGAGATAGCAAAATATAGTTCACAAAACGTTCTCCTTAATTATTTGACTTTCTTAACAAGGTTGGCTGCATATTCGCAACAGCACTAAGCTTCGTATGTTCGAAGTCATTACAGCCTCAACTGAATGTAGTAAATCAAAAGCTCCTTCTCGCAATATCAAAACTCAATGTGGTTAAAAACTATACAAACTGCAAATGAGGAAAATAAAATTTTAAAACCAAAAACAATTCATACCTGCTTTGAATTAGATCTAGGATGAAGTCAACACGAAATCTCCAAAAATTCTTTAATTCTTCTTCTTCAATGAATCAAAATTGCAATTCGTCATGAATACCTCTGAATATTCAACTCTATAATAGAATTATGAATCGAATTTCACTCTGAATCTAACATGCAATAACCAATTTTTTTTTTTTTGAAAACCTAATTGTATCTCCTGATCTACTAATATTCGCAACAAAAGAAGAAGAAAAAGGATTTGAGGTTTTGAACAACATTTGAAATCAAATTGAACTTCTGATTTCAAATTGATTTCGTTCGAACGAAATCTCTCGATCTCTCTCTCGACAAAATCTCTCTGTCTCTACGGTTTTAGTTGTAGTTTCACTTACAGGTAAAGAGATCTGTTTATATGAGGGAGGGTAGCTTTGGGATTAAAATTTATCAAGGTTAATTGTGAAGGCCCAACGAAAGCAGGGGCTTTTATTATATTTCCTCAAGTTGCAAAACCTAAGCACAAGGGTATTAGCAAAACAAAGAAATGGGTAGGGTTTAAGAAGTTTCTACGTGTTAACAAAATTACTTCTGTTTTCTTCGAACATAAAAGAACTGAAGATGCAAAGCAGAAGAAGAGGAAGAAGAAAAGAGAGTTACTTTTAAGAAGATTGATGGGTCAATGGATGATGATCCATTGGGATCTTTTCGCAGTACAGCGAGTAGTTTGTTTAGTTTGAACATTGGGGATAATCTCAACTAGCGCAAGGAGGAGTTCGATCAAAAGCATATGCACAGTACTTGTGAGATATTAGAGGTGCCCCGGTAGCTATGAAGAAAACAAAGATGGGGCAGAGATGTAAACCTTTGAACTTGTCCCCAACTTGTCATGATCGTCGCAAAAAGTCATGAAGCAAAGTAGAGATTCCGCTGTAGCAGTTATGAGCAGGCCTGGTACTCAATTTACTGAATGTTTGTGTACTCTCCTTAGTAAGCTAGTTAGCTCGTTTTTCTTTTCTTTCATCATTTATGAAAATACTAGGTGAATAACATGTAGAAGTGGTCCAAAAGTAAAGTGAAGAACAAAAATTCGTAAATGTGGTGAAGACAAACCTTTTTTATTCGAATCATCATATAGCCTCACTTCACATCCATCTACCAACAACAACATTTTTCCATCTTACAAATTTACATCGACAAAGACAAGAAAAAAAGAAAGCAGTACCATCAATCTTATATAGTCTCTTAGGGGGGGGGATCTCACACTACCAAAAATTTCCTTACACATGAATGAAGAATTGGAACTGTACACAAAAAAGCTGCTGAATGGGTGCCGGACGGGATATTACTAATTCTCTGCGAGGTTCGAAAATCAAGAATTGGAACTGAATGGTGCAGTTTTGAGGTCTGCACTTTATTGAGGAAAGAATTTGACCAAATTCGAGTCCGAAAATAGAAGAATTTAGAAACATTGTACAGAGGGGATGATAATAGGAAGGGGTTGCTATTCTCACATGACCGCAGAGTACCCAGAGGAAGGCTCGAGAGAATAACAAACAGAAGAAGAATTTGAGTATAAGCTTTGGAGATTTGGGCAAGGTTCTGGAAGCACTGACTGAGAGAAACCAAACGTATTTGAACAAACCCATGAAGCAGAAGGGTCTGAAGCTGTAGATAAGGAGATATTGAATAGACAGATAGAAGTGAAGGGAGATTCTTGGATTCCGATGAAGTTTCCAGCACTAGAAATGTTTTTGCCGACCATATCCTTCAACGTAATGCGATCAACAATTGGAAGAGCGTTGGGGTTAAAGCTTTCATCCGGGTGTGTTCCAAAATGACCTGACGCCTCAACGGCCTTTTGGACATTTTCTGCTATGACATCAGAAATAAGAATGTCTTTTATATAACCTCCTCTGCCCTTGGTAGTCTTCAGATTGATGCCAGTTAACGAGTCATGAATATGAAGATGCTCTGCAAACACACTTGAGATCCCACCAGACATCTCACTGCCGAATGCAAGGCCGGAGCCTAAAGATGCTCGAAGTTGGACCCGTTTGATGTGGACCTGTGTTGTGGGTCTTCCATATGTGATTCCATACTCATCCCAACCGCTCTTAAGCACAATAGCATCATGCCCAACACTGATGGTGCAGTTCTCTATACATACGTTATCAGAAGAATCTGAAAAGTGAAGTGTGCCAGACATTGAAGCTTAAGATGTGGAATTAAACAGGTAACGTCATTTTGTTTTAATTACGGTTTTGAACAAATGAACAATGTAAAACATATGGATAGTCACAAACCTGGAACTATTCCATCGGTAAAAGGAGAATCAGAGGGAGAGCGTACTGTTATGTTCAGCACTTGCACATTGCTGCATTACGTGAAAACATATTTGTTCTCAGTTCCTTGTTTCCGAGTTATTCCCTATAAGAACATAATTGACAAACAGAATAAAAACACACACCTGCAATAAACCGGATGAATATTCCAATATGGAGAATTCAAGAAGGTCAGATTCGAAATCACGACATCGTCGGAACTGATAAATTCCACTAGGTGTGGGCGGCTGTAATTCAAGGAATGAGACGTATACCAGTCCCACCAAACAGAACCTTGGCCATCAATTGTTCCATTGTCACCTGATTAGATGATTATATTATAAACATGTTATTAGTTGTGGTTCATATGAAGAAATAACACAAGATAACAAACAGCATAAACTGTCATATATATGCTTGCCTGTTATCACAACATCTTTTAAGTTATATCCTGTTATCAAACTGCGATATCTTCCTCCTGGAAGTTCAATCCCTCTGCCATATGAGGGCAAGGGTTCAATTAGTTCCCAGTGCGAGATGTTCTGAAAACAAGTGACGAAAACAAATAAGAAAATGAATTGTGTTTTCGCTCCTTGATATTAAACCACGAGAACCAGTACTGTCAAAAACTTCTGATGCTAATAACATTTAGAGGTCGGAAAAATGAAAACCTGAGATCCAAGGAGGAGTGCACCCCTTGCCAAGAAAAGTGTGAGGTGACTGGTGAGATTGAAACTTCCAGTAAGCCATCTCCCTGGAGGCACATAGAGCTGTGCTCCACCCTTGTCCGCAAAAGAATTTAGATAGAAGATAGCATTCTGAAAGGCAAGAGTATTCAGTGTTTTGCCATCTCCAACTGCTCCAAACTCATTTATGGATACACTATGAGGTCGCGGCTCTAAACCCTTGTTATATTTGCATCCCCAGTCACTTCCTTCTCCATAAATTTCAACCACATTATTCAGTAACAAAAGAAATAACAATGCCACCTGAAGAGTAAGTTAAAAGTCATTAGCGGATATGAATATAATCTCTCTTACAAGTTTGAGGTTCTAAAAATAAGCAGTTTTTAACAAATGGGATACAAGAGAAACAGAACGGAATTAACATAATCACATCATTTTGCATTGATGCTGATAATTCATCCACAACAAAAGCTAGACAAAACACACAATGTTTGTGTATTCTCTGACAATATCAGACAAAATGGGTAAAGACTAGTTCCACGAATCTTGAAACAAAGTTGCACAGTAGATAGAAACCTGCAAAGACTGGTAGAAACTAGCCGGTGGAGATTAAGGCGATGAAAAATAAAAGACAACAAACTGCTAACATTGATGATTAAGGAAGAGCAATTCAAGTAAGATTAAGATTAAGGTACTCAACAGAACATAGGATGACAATCTACTCAAGCCCCATAACTGAAATCCCCACACACTACTATCTATGACTGAATGTAGATTAAGAGACGATAGGGATGATTCTTCCAAATGCAGGAGGAAAAGGAATTTACTAAAAAAAGAGACGATACAGCTCAGAATGACAAACTTACCATTTACAGGGACATTGCATGATTCTGAAAAGCAAAAGCATTGTTGCCAAAACAAGACCAAACCAGAAAAAATGAAAAATGAAAAGACAAAAGGTCTAAATTCTCATATTACGTACAGATTCTCAAGCAAACGAGAAGAGAATAATTGGTGTAGAAAGAAGGCATGAACACAAACAGAAACAAACACACAGTAATCACTACACCCCTCCCTACTATATAGCTCAGCAAAATTCAAACATAGTCAAAAGAAGAATAGAATCTGAAAAAGCAAAAGTAGCCACTTTTAGTAATAAGCTTACAACATATGAGTAGATTAAGACTCTACAAATGAGAATTGGGAGAATTACTCATTCATACATAATCACAATGACCAAAAGTCCAAACCCAGATTTTAAGGAAACAATGGAATTATCAAATTAAATAAAAAACAACCATGTTTTGATATTCTTACAAATCAATCAAAAAAATAAATAACACAACTAAACAACGTACTTACTAGCCTCTTCATGAGCTTCTTCTTCTTCCTCCTATTCTTCAAGATCAGTCAAAACTCAAGAGACAACAACAAGTAGAAGAAGAAACAGAGATATCAAGAACAAGAATCAATCTGTGCAGAAAGAAGAAGAAAACTGAAAAGGAAGGGAGTGAAACCCAGTAGTATTTGTTTTTGGTTTTAAGTATACAGAGAGAGATTCTTTGCAAGGAAAAACAAAAAATAAAAATGGAAGAGAAAACAAAATAAGCAAGCAAAGACAGCTCTCCTCTCCTCTCCTCTCCTCTCCTCCTGTAATAATAATAAATAATAATAATAATAATAATTAGATTGGACCCGATCACCAAACCACAAAAAAAGGACAAAATATATAAACTAATAATACTAGTAGAGATAAGAAAAAAGGAAAAATACACCATTTTGTTTTTCTTTTCTGGAGGTATAAACAAATATAGTAGGAGCCCTGGTATTAATTAGCCTCACGTGGGGCCTACTAAAAATCATTGGGGCCGACTGTTTTAAGCTACCGAGTAGTGGTAACATATGTTCGGTAGCTTTTGCTAACACCACTCGGTAGTAGGCCCCAATGACACCAGGTTAATTAGCACTAATTGCGTTCCTCTTTTTCCATTTAAAACGTTTTAGCGCCGACAATATGTTTGGTCTTTGTAACGGTTCATCTCTCTCTGTCTGTCTTTCTTACTACTCTCTGTAATGTAATGTGATCACTCATCATCATCAGTACTATATACGTAAATAAGTCCTAGAAAAAGAAGGAGATAAAGCTTGTTTGGTTTCTTCTTTAATTTGTGATTCTGTACGTAGTATTTAGTAGCTTAGCTAGCTACCTCTACCATTTTTTGATTTTCACAGTCAGAACCAACAAGTGTGCATCAGTATTTTTCGAACAAGGAAAGAAGAACTGTATTCCTGGTTTTGCACCAAGCTGTCTGTTGATGCGATGGCACTTATTCTTTCTTCTTATGCCCCCAAGTCTTCTCTTCACCATGGTTTAAGCAGCTGTGGTTTAAGCACCTTTATCCTTTAGTTACCATTTTCCTTCTTCTCCAAAGGAACCGTGTTTTTGGACCTCCCCACTAATTCGTAGTCCTCCCCACTTTGACAAAATAGCCCGGGCACACTTTGGCTATCCCTTAGTAAAAAATATTTTTTTTAAATGCTAATCTACCCTTTGACTGATTAGGGCTTAATTTTATGATTAGCACTAATAATAGTAATTAGTAGAAATAATTAGGTTAAACTAAATCTTAACTAAAAAATCTGATTTTTAGTTTTGAGTTTTGGGTTATGGTGGTATTGAGTAGAAGAGAAAAAACTTGGGTTTTGGACGATTTCAAGACCAAAATCGAAAATATTAGGTTGTTGGATGTTTTTCCATCTCGTATACCTTCCACATCTTGATTAATGTTGTTTGTGTAGGTTGAATCCAACAAATAGAACCAGAAATCACCATTTTTCATTCGTTTTTCGAAACCAGAAGCAGTTTCGGCCCAGAGAAACGCAACATTTGTAAGCCGAAACTTACCACTCAAGAACAACTCGGCTCACTCGATTAATCTTCTAACCAAGCCGAAACTAGTTAGCCCTTGTTGGCCAGTGGTCGACCACCAACTAGTTTCGGCTTAGAGTTTGGAAAATTTCGAGTCAGCCGAAACTTGTCTAACAAATGGTCAGTGAGACCTGAAGTTTCGGCCCAAACGTTGAATTTATCGTGTGGGCCGAAACCGTATCGGCTTAGGTTTGTACTATTTGTGTAGAGCCGAAACATGTTCTGTGGAGCCAATAATTAGGTTCTTTTCACTCTTCTACTCATATGCAAACACCAAATGTACTTAAAAATATAAAATTCAAATTGTAGCATAACCAACTTACATAAATTCCAACATCCAAAGTACTTAACATGAACAACATAGTCTTAAAAAGAAATAAATGCCGAACTAAAAACACATCACGTTAAACCAAACATGTTGAACATGCATTAAACCTTTTCTAGGAGCTTATATGCAAAGAACACTCAACATTCACATATATATGAACTCTAAACATTTTAATTGTAGCAAAGCATTACGCAACTCTAAATTTAACCATTGTACTTACCATAAAAACTAACATAACCGATTCAAATGTACTTAAAAACATAAACCTTCAAATGTACTTAAAAACACACCCAATCATAAATTATAATTGTTTTAAAAGGCTAACTCAACGAGCTCTCTTGTTTCCTCCTCGACCACCACCACGACGGCCTTGCCGTTCATCTTCAGAACCTTCTCCGTTGCCTCCACTTGGACCTTCATCTTGTTGCCGACTCCTCTTGGTCTTTTTTGGGGCCTCTTCCCAAGTTGATGCTTCACCTTTTCCAATGATCTTCTCAAAATCAGCTTTGAACTTCAGTTGCTCTTCCTTCGTTGCTCCTCCTTTCTTGCAACTGATTTTTTCCCCAAATTTCTTCAACAAAGCGGTTCCCTTAGTGTACTAATACCATTAAAAACATTAACAATATTAGTTACCATAGTTCGACATTTAAACAAAAAACATACAAAATCAATGGAAAAAACTAACCATGTACTTGGCCAACTTTTTCCATTCTGCCGCAGTCGAGGGAACCTTTTCATTATCCATGGCAGCCTGCCTCTCAGCTTGCGCAATCCTCTCAGCTTCCTCTGCATCCCAAATTTGTTGTTGATCCCGGTTAACAACCAAAGGATGAGATTGTTGAGCATACCAATCCGCATAGCCGCCCCCCTGCTCATCCTCATTCATAGAAATTCTCATAACAACATCTTCTTCATAACCCTCAACATCCATGATATCCAAAATTTTAATTCGGTTACCATCAATATTCTTCCAGAGTTCGTAGTCCGGTTCGGGATCATAATTGGGCTCCCATTTACTAAAACTGCTAAGGGTTCCGGTAGTTTTACCTGTAATCGGCAGCAACCTAAACTTATAATCTCTCTCCTTCGGGACAGTTTGTATTAGGCCCATTTGACGTAGAATCCGTCTTGGGTCGTACACAACACATCCTCCTGGAAACCGAATTGGTCCATAAAAGGTTGAAATTGATGGCGGTACCGGGATAATTCCATACGGTTTGAACTTAACATGTTCAAAGTCAAAATTGTCGATTTGCTTCCTCATTTCCACCAATTTTTGTTGCTTGCCCCTTTCCTTCGGTTTGTCGAAAACCCATTTAGTCGCGGTAGGCATACCTTCCACCCAGAATGGGTTTTCGTTGCTTTTCTTAAGGTCCTCCTGCTTTGGAACCAAGCTTTGGAAATGATCATAAATAAAAGCCTACACACACAAAACCATATAACATAAACCCCTAGATGAAGTTCGAAGATTAAAACAAGAAATAGATGCAGTTTCGGCTCAATAAAGTATCAAACAGTATTAGCCGAAACAGTTTCGGCTCTAGAGCATTAAAAAACTTATGAGCCGAGACGGTTTCGGCTTTTAAATGAATTTTTTTTTCAGAGCCGAAAAGGTGTCGGCTTGGAAAAGAGAAAGAGTATTTGAGCCGAAACTGCTTATGTGCATGAATTAAACTTTGATGGTTTGTCGCAGATTACCTGGAATAAGGTGAAGTTTCCCCTTAGGTTAAATGTGTTGCGTCTGGAAGCAACTGAAAGACCATCGAGACGATATGCAAGAGTAGTCGTCCCCCAAGCGTAGTTTCTTGTATCCCCCAAATTGGTTAACCATTGCAGATAATGTGCGCTCACCTTATTTCCCGTGTTGCCAGGAAATATATAAGCGCCAATAGTGTACAACAAGTACGCACCTGCACGGTGAGTGATGTCACCAGGGGTGAAGGGGCGCAAGGGATCCGGATGTCCATCTCTTTCTTGTTCTTCCCTTGTTAGTTCTCTCTTCTTGGTTCCTCCGAACTGCTCCTTCAAACGAGTCAACTTGAACTTGGCTGTCTTCTTGGCTCCCTTCTTTTTGATGTTTTGGTTCTCTGCAAAGGAGATCGTGAACTCCTCCTCGCACTTGTCTTTAGACCAACCAAGAACCGTATCGGCCAAAGCATGCAGTTGCTTCCAATTCTTCACATAATATGAGGCACACGGGTCCAGTCCAGTAACCGCAAGGCCAAGAATCTTCTCTGGATAATCTGCGGGGAAACCCAATTCATATTTGGGAAATTGAAAGGTCAACGTCTCTGGTTGGAACCTCTCAGCCACAACGGAGCATGTAGTCATATCGTACTCTTCCTGTCTATTAATGACCGCTTCATACAAACCAGATTGTCTTACGATCATTTAAATAGGTTTTATTTCCTCCTCTAGCTCCCAGACAGCGGCGCTCTGATTTCTCAAAAGACGAACCGCATCTTTATGATTCTACAAACATCATCAGTTTAAGTAATCCAATACGACGTAATTAACGAGAAGAAGACAAAAAAAAAAACAAAACAAGTTTAGACAAATACCTTCATTCGGTAGATCACGGACGCCCAAGACTCCTTGTACCCAATGAGCAGTTGTCCACCATCTAGAGGAAGACCGATGTCGGGTTCGTCATCTTGAACAAGGAACTTATCGGCCGAAGGAATATGTGTACCTCGCACTCTTTCCTTTTTACCTCCCTCTTCATCACCTCTTTCTTCTTCATCACCTTCTTCTACAGGAGTAGGAACTTTTCTGCTTGCCTTATGTTTTACGCGAACATGCTTCTTTCCTTTTCTCTGCCCTCGTTCATCTTCGTAAACAGGTTCCTCTTCGATTTCCTCCTCTCTACCACCTCTTCTTGGCATGTCTATTGGTTCACGGATGATGACAGGCCCCACAGACGGAATGTATGCCCGCAACAACTCTTCGTCCCCAGCAAGTGCTTTTTCTTATTCCTTTCCGAAGCCGTTATTTTTTTGGTGCCGACTCGGGGTTCCAGTGATTGTACATTAGTAGGAGTAACCTCCCTTCTCCTGCTGTGGTACCATAAAATCGATGATTGATACAAAACAATGAAATTTAGAACCAAAACAACAACTAAGTATCTGACACAGAGTTAGTTTCGGCTCACACGACAATATATTCTTTCTGAGCCGAGACCAATAAAAATAAATGGCAGCTAACCCATATGTTTCGGCCCATACAAAAAAAAAAATTTGGGCCGAGACAACCATGCCCACTAATTCGTAGTCCTTCCAGCATAAGACAAAATAGCGTGAAACGTCTAAAATACCCTTAAAAATCGTGAGTTTACCAATTTGTCCCCCACTAATCCAAATTTTAATGGTTTTCAACCGACCAAAAATCGTCAAGGAAGCCTTGAAAACCTTGACGATTCTGGTTTTTTTTCTTGATTTTCCCTTGTCTAAATCATGAAATTCTCTGGAAAAAAAAACATGAAAAATCGCCAAGGTCGATGGTCATAACCATGACGATTTTTCTACAGTCAAGAACAATCATCATGATTTTAAGACAAAACCTTGACAATTTTGTCTCTGTAACTTGAAAAAATTGAGTATTTTTCATACAAATCATAGTGTTTTTAGTGAACTAAGCTCCTCATTGGAGCATCATTCGATTATAGTGATTATTCGTCATGTTTAAGACAAAACCTTGACGATTCTAGGTTAATTTGAAGTCTATGTTTCATCGATTCAATGAAATTTTTAGTTTTTTTTAAATCTTAGATAGATTGGATATCTAGTAGTGATTAAATAGTTAGTAGGGATGAAGAACTATGGATTATGGATGTTTGTTTTGAATGTGAAGGATGATAGTGATTATTGATGACCGAAACTTGATGAAGATCATCATGATTTTTGATAATGGAGATAGAGTCTTGATGAAGACGATGGTGATGAATTAATCATATCATTAATTTTTGTTAATCAAATTGAGTTAACAACTAATTATATCATTAAACTCTACTAATCAAGGGTTGTTTTGTATTTAAAAAAAATATATTTCATATGGGATGACCTTCTTACTTCATTATAACTCTATTTTGTTTTAGTGCTCGACCTCGTTAAAAAAATGCTCGCCCTAAAAATAGCCAAATATTTTTAAAGACGATGGAGAAGAAGAAAAGGCATAAAACAGAAATCTTATACCGTAAA
Source organism: Papaver nudicaule (assembly GCA_023529015.1). NCBI lineage: Eukaryota > Viridiplantae > Streptophyta > Magnoliopsida > Ranunculales > Papaveraceae > Papaver > Papaver nudicaule. The sequence continues at coordinate 32,143 of JAJJMA010178002.1, forward strand.
ATACCCTTTTACATTAATAACGAGAACTTAAATCGTGAAAAAACCGATTAACGGAAATGACAAATGGCAGCTCTCCATTTGTCCCTCATGACCCATCGAATATCGCCCCCATAAAAAAAAAAAAATCTCGTTACTGTAGGAAAACATGGGCATAACAAAGAGAGTGGCAATGTACCACACAAAACATGATTAAAATTGTTAGTGAAGCAACAAAAGAGTGTGGCAATGGAACAATAATAACCAACGTTACATTATTGTGAGCAGCAGTGGTACTAGGGTACACAGCAAAAGAAGGAATGAAATGAAAACACTGCAAAGGGCAGTACCACTGTAGTAGTACCAGAGGGGGGAGATGGCAACAACAACAACAAGTGAGCTGAGGTGAGGTGGGGGTGGAGAGAGCGAGAGCATGGGTAATCGAGTCAAGCATGTGGCTGCCAGGAAGGCTTGTGGGGGCCCACGCCAATCATGCTCTCGATGCTAGCCTGGTGCGTGGCCTCTCTCTCTTCTCTTCTCTTCTCACTTGAATAAGTTTTTTTTTTTTTTGAGTTCCCATTTTATTCCAAAAGTGCCAGCCAGACTTGTTTGCGGGTCCCTTCTCGTCAAAGCTCGAGCGAACAAAAATCCTCTCAAACAAAGAACCGTAATTTTGGACCTACGGAAAAATTCATTTGCATCCCAGCAAAAGACAAAATAGCAAGAAAAGTCTAGGTTGCCCTCTAAAAATGTGAGATTACCAATTTGTCCTTCACTAATCCTATTTTTAAATTCAAAACCACTACATTTAAACAAAACCACCCCTACTACTTCTTCTTCTTCTTCTCTCAAACAAATAACAAGCCGAAACCTTCATCGTTTCGTTTTTTTTCTTCGATTAATCGACGAATTCATCGACGATTAACGAAAACTTTCAAAGTCGATAAAATGCCTCCAAAAAATGCTCCTCCGAAAAAACCACAAATCAAATTCACCAACCTACCAAGCAATCCGAATGCGAGTTCTTCATCAAATCTTGTGGAACAACAACCACAAATCGAAGCAGAAGGAGAAGAAACACCGGAATCAGACCCTGCTATGCGTATGAGAGGGTATGTTACACAAACCCCTGATGATTTAATTGAGTTTGATTGATAGAAATGCTTAGAATCAATGATTTCGTCTTCGTTTTTCGGACACAGACCCAGTCTCGGCTCACAATGTAGTTTAGATCTAGAGCCGAGACAGTCTCGGCCCAGGAAAATTCAAATTTTTCTGAGCCGAGACAGTCTCGGCCCAGGAAAATTCAAATTTTTCTGAGCCGAGACTGATGTTCTTCTCTGCAACTGAAGAACATCTCGGCTCAGAAAATTTTGAATTTTCCTGAGCCGAGACCCTTAGTTTAGGAGCCACGTGGGCCTGGGTGTCTCGGCCCGAAGTTGTTTTTTTATGTGTGGGCCGAAATATATTGGTTAGGTGGCATTTGATTTTTATGGTCTCGGCTCAGAAAATTTTGAATTTGTCTGGGCCGAGACCCTTAGTTAGGTTGCATTTGATTTTTATAGTCTCGGCTCAGAAAAAAAAAAATATCGTGTGAGCCGAAAAGTACTCTGTGTCACATACGTAGTTCTTGGTTTGGTTCTAAATTTCATTGTTTGTTTGATATTCATCGGTTTTATGGTACCACAGGAGGAGAGTGAGAGGGGAGGTTACTCCTAGTAATGTAGGACCACTGAATCCCCGAGTCGGCACCAAAAAAAATTACGGCTTCGGAAAGGAATAAGACTAAAGTACCGGCTGGGGACGACGAGTTGTTAAGGGCATATATTCTTCCGTCTGGGGGGCCTGTCATCCATGAACCAACAGACATGCCAAGAAGAGGTGGTAGAGAGGAGGAAATCGAAGAGGAACCTGTTTACGAAAATGAACAAGCGCAGAGAAAAGGAAAGAAGCAGGTTCGCACAAAACATAAGGCAATAAGCAGAAAAGTTCCTACTCATGTTGAACCAGAAGAAGTGGAAGGTGTTGAAGAAGAGGATGAAAAGGGAAGAGTGCGAGGTACACATGTTCCTTCGGACGATAAGTTCTTTGTTCCAGATAACGAATACGACATCGGTCTTCCTCGAGATGGAGGACAAGTACTAATTGGCTACAAGGAGTCTTGGGCCTCCGTGATCTATCGAATGAAAGTATTTGTCTAAACTTGTATATGTTTTTTTTTGTCTTCTTCTCGATAATTACGTCGTATTGGATTACTTAAACTGATGATGTTTGTAGGATCACAAAGATGTTGTTCGTCTTTTAAGAAATCAGAGCGACGCTGTCTGGAATCTAGAGGATGAAATTGAACCTATCCAAATGATCGTACAACAATCTGGTTTATACGAAGCGGTCATTAATAGACAAGAAGAGTATGATATGGCTACATGCTCCGTTGTGACTGAGAGGTTCCAACCAGAGACGTCCACCTTTCAGTTTCCCAAGTATGAATTGGGTTTCCCTTTGGATTATCCAAGGAAGATTCTCGGTCTTTCGGTTACTGGAGTGGACCCGTGTGCCGAATATGAGGAGAAGAATTGGAACCAACTCTATGCTTTGGCCAATACGGTTCTTGGTTGGTCTAAAGACAAGTGCGAGGAGGAGTTCAGGATCGCCGTTGCGGAGAACCAAAAAACCGCAAAGGAGATAGTAAAGAAGGGAGTAAAGACGACGGTGAAGAAGACGGTCAAGAAGACGACCAAGTTCAAGTTGGTTCGCTTGAAGGAGCATTTCGGAGGAACCAAGAAGAGAGAAGAAGAAAGAGAACTACAAGAAAGAGATGGCCTTCCGAATGTCTTGCGCCCCTTCACCCCTGCTGAGATCACTCACCGTGCAGGTGCGTACTTGCTGTACACTATTGGCGCTTATATATTTCCTGACAACACGGGAAATAGGGTGAGCGCACACTATCTTCAATGGTTAACCGATTTGAAGGATACAAGCAAGTACGCCTGGGGTACGACTACTCTTGCATATCTTCTCGATGGTCTTTCAGTTGCTTCTAGACGCAAAACAGTAAATCTTAGGGGGAACTTCTCCTTATTCCAGGTAAATTTCGACAAGAAACCAAAATTGAATCATCCACAGAAGCAGTTTCGGCTCAGTTATCATTTCTCTTTTCCAAGCCGAGACAGTGTCGGCTCAGACACCATTTCACTTTTCCAAGCCGAGACAGTGTCGGCTCAATATTTCTATAAATTTGTAGAGCCGAAATTGTTTCTGTTTCTTGTTTTTATCTTGCTTTAATCCTGTTTATGTTATATGGTTTTGTGTGTGTAGGCTTTTATTTATGATCATTTCCAAAGCTTGGTGCCAAAGCAGGAGGACCCTAAAAAAAGCAACGAAAACCCATTGTGGGCCGAAGGTATGCCTACCGCGACTAGATGGGTTTTCGACAAACCGAAGGAACAGGGCAAGATCCGAAAATTGCTGGAAATGAGGAGGAAAATCGACAATTTTGACTTTGAACATGTTAAGTTCAACCTGTATGGAATTAGCCCGGAACCGCCATCAATTTCAACCTATTATGGACCAATTCGGTTTCCAGGAGGATGTGTTGTGTACGACCCAAGACGGATTCTACGTCAAATGGGACTAATACAAACAGTCCCGAGGGAGAGAGAGTATAAGTTTAGGTTGCTGCCGATTACAGGTAGAACTACCGGAACCGTTAGCACTTATAGTAAATGGCAGCCCCAATATAATCCCGAACCGGACTACAAACTCTGGAAAGATATTGATGGTAACCGAATTACAATTGTGCATGCCTTGGATGTTGAGGGTTATGAAGATGATGCAGTTATGAAAATTGCTATTGATGAGAATGAGCAGGATGGTGGATATGCGGCTTGGTATACTCAACAATCTCATCCTTTGGTCGTTAACTGGGATCAACAAAAAATTTGGGATGCAGCGGAAGCTGAGAGGAATGCGGAAGCTGAGAGGATTGCGGAAGCTGAGAGGCAGGCTGCCATGGATCGTGGGAAGGTTCCCTCGACTGCGGCAGAATGGAAGAAGGTGGTCAAGTACATGGTAAGTTTATTCCATTGATTGTGTATCTTTTTTTTTTTAAATGTCGAACTATAGTAACTAATATTGTTAATGATTTTAATGGACACAGCAAATGTGAGCCGAGATAGTTTCGGCCCAATAATAGAAATTTCAGATGTGAGCCGAGACAGTCTCGGCTTATTAGATATTCTTCAGTTATGCGCCGAAATCTCTTGTTCACTTGTCATATTAGATTTATGAGCCGGAATGGTTTCGGCGCAAATATGTAATTTAAAGTGTGGGCCGAAAATTAATCGGTCGCTTTCACCTATAAGTAGAAACCCTTATTTCATTTGCAAACTATTTGTTTTCTTTCTCAAACCTCCTCCCTTCCTCAAAAATCGGCTCAAACCAAGAAGAATACGTATGAGACCACACGATCAAGCGGAAATGTCTATTCAAAGGTATTTAATGAACACCCATGCTATTTTTTTGATCAATTTTTGAAGTTTTGGTTAATGTAAAAATCTAGGGTTTTTTAATTTCATTATAAGTAGGTAGGTTTATATGGTTTTCTGAGATTTTTAATTGTAGTTGAATGTTAATCCATCAACATTGAGGAAGAATAAAACAAATTAAGATTAGAATCAATCAAACAAAACAACAATTTTTGAAGTTTTTATAGTTTCGGCCTAGATATAATTTGTTATTGGGAAGCCGAAACTGACACTGTCTCCTAGTAAATGAATTGATCAGTGCCCTTATACACGTTATTTTGTGTTTGGCGATTGTATCTTAGAAATGAAGAGGAAGAATATGAGGAGAAGCCCAATGTTATGGATACCACTTGGCAAATGTATGCTGGGAATGACTTTTTTCGTCGTTGCAAACCGGATGAGGGGATTGTGCTTTTCCTGGACAAATTCTTCCTCGTAGCAGGGAAGGATCAAACAACTGCAATTGTCCTTCCTCCGGATGGTGAACTATCTAGGCAACTTATTGACGACCACTGGATGAACAATCTTCACTTGCTGCCTGTCTTGGGACCCTTGTCTCGTGATGGTGAATATGTCGCTCCAGTGACTGGTGATCCATGGGCCACAAATCACCCTGGAGTTCGTGTCCACCCAGAATGACTTTGGAGGTTCAACGACCCAACTTGGGGAGTAGGCGCAGGTTGCTACTCACAGGGGTTTGACCAGGGAATGGAAGGATTTGCCATTTACGGGGAAAACATCTTTGTTGCAGGAAGCGACAAGGGAGGATATGAAGCTGTGTTTCTTCCCAAGGATCCTTCATATCGGTACAGAGTTATGCAGGCTCACTGGTGGAAGATGCTACCAACCATGCCAATCTTAGGAGAGATGTCTCGTCCTCTTGCTCGTCCCCCGGGGTACACCAAACGCTTAGGTCTTAACCGTATGCGTGGAGCACCTTCAAACTAAACTAATTAAGGCAACCTATACTGAAAACTTGACCTTTAACCAATTTTCAAGGTTTAATGCATGTTCATCATGTTTGGTTTAAGGCGATGTGTTTTTAGTTCGGCATTTATGTCTTTTCAAGACTATGTTGTTCATGTTAAGTACTTTGGATGTTGAAATTTATTTAAGTGGGTTATGCTACAATGAATTTTATGTTTTTAAGTACATTTGGTGTTTTGAATATAAGTAGAAGATTAAAAAAGAACTTCTTTTTTGGCTCCACAGAACCAGTTTCGGCTCACAAGATACATTATAAACCTAGGCCGTAACTGTCTCGGCTCACACGAAAATTTAAACTTCTGAGCTGAAACAACAGGCCTCACTGACCATTTGTTAGACAAGTTTCGACTGGATCGAAATTTAAAACTCTGAGCCGAAACTAGAGTGAGCCGAGCTGTTCTTGAGTGGTCAGTTTCGGCTTTCTTGTTTTGGAGTTTTTCTGGGCCGAAACTTCTTCTGGTTTCGAAAAACGAAGGAAAAATGGTGATTTCTAGTTCTATTTGTTGGATTCAACCTACACAAACAACATTAATCATGATGTGGAAGGAATACGAGATGGAAAAACACCCAACAACCTAATATTGTCGATTTTGGTCTTGAAATCGCCCAAAACCCAAGTTTTTTCTCTTCTACTCAATACCACCATAACCCAAAACTCAAAACTAAAAACCAGATTTTTTAGTTAAGATTTAGTTTAACCTAATTATTTCTACTAATTACTATTATTAGTACTAATCATAAAATTAATCCTTAATCAGTCAAAGGGTAGATTAGCATTTAAAAAAATATTTTTTACTAAGGGATAGCCAAAGTGTGTCCGGGTGACCCTATTTTGTCAAAGTGGGGATGCAAATGAATTTTTCGGTAGGTCCAAAATTACGGTTCCAAACAAAACATCATCCATCTAGCAATCAAAACCAGAACCACACTACAGTGAGAATGGACAAAGAATGCAGTCTTGACTCTTGAGAGCACATATCCGTTTTCTGAATTGGTACGTACTTGCAAGTGAGAATTATTTATAGCTAAGAGTATCGGATGGATTATCGATACCAAAGTTAGGCCAGTCAAGTCTGGTTGACTTGACTCTCATATGAGGGGAAATAATTCATTCCTGTCCCTGCGCGGGTGTCATAGATTGTCTTCTGCCTTCTGCGTACGGTGTCTGTGCAATTATGCACTTTAACATGATTCAGATTATACTGTATGCACTGCATAGTAACTATGGGGATCTAGTGATTGATACAGTAAGTAAGCTGAAAGAAGATCAGTGCCCTCAATCACAAAATTATTTTGACATCAAAATAAAGTTTAGCCTATTTTTATAGAGTTTAGCCTCTTACTTGATAGAGTAGAGGAAAAAACAAACACCAATTAAAGTGGGGTCCACGACTACATAGAGGTTGGTAGAGGTTAGCCTCTATATAGACGAAAAAACAAACTATTAGCCTCTTTTCAGAGAAGAGTTAAGAAAGTCATTAAGAAACCAAAGAAGTACATGCAAGTCGACCAGTTATCTACAAATGATAGAGACAATGCCTTGGACAACTCGGGCCCTTCGCAGCTAGCTCATGGATGTATGCCTCATGAAATATATCATGCTTACCCGATCTTAACCAGAAACCAAGCCGCTACTCTAGCAGCTGTTGTTGATGATCTTACTAAGCAAAATGAACATGCTCAAGATGAGGAGATCACGTCTACTGCTAGGAACCGAGGCAAGTCTGCACCTCAGTAAGTGAGCTGTACTTTTCAAATAAATGGACTGAAGACAAAAGAAGGCTACGGGTTACTGGGAATTGGATTGGACAAACAAAAAAGATAAAAGGACTGGGTTACTATGGTGATGTGTACTGTGGGATATGTAAAATTAGATTAAAAAAGCTGTTGTGTTGTACGGTTACTTATAAGAAGACAAAGAAGGACAAGACTACTATTGCATGGTGTGGGTACGGGTATTATGAAGTGAAGTCTCATGATCAGAAGATTAAAGTGGAAGGAAGAAGAAATGGTAAAAGAAAAGTCAGAAGAAAGCATCTAAAGAAGGCCAAGAATCACAAATTGTGGCTTGCAAGCAGAAAAAAGAAGTTGAGTCCAAGGTACAAGAATAATCAAGCCCCTACGAAGGAGATATGTGGCTCAAATGGTCAGAATAGATCAGTTTGCTCTCGTTTAGTGTCTAGTTTGTGTAGGAGAATAATCATAGGAAGTCTGGATGGTGATGTTACTCTTAGTGTCAGTCGCGATAACATAGTCAAGTGGCAGTATCTCTGTTTTCGCTTTCCCTTTGCTAGAATAGTTAGGTATTTTGAGCTTAATAGCGTTTCCTTCATAGATGTGTCTGCTGCTGCAAAACAAAACCAGCACAATGTGGTTTGTAATGAAGAGATAAATGAAGAAAGACCTTTGAGTGTTGTGCCAGAAAGGGACCAGACTAGTTTTGTTACTCCCAACCCCATTGAAGCTAGTACGATTTTCAAACCTACTGCCCCCAGTTCCCAGACTCGGCTTGTCTCTTGCTACCTGCTTCTCCATCTTAAGCATCATGCTATTTTACAGGTTAGTTTTCACAAGCTTCCTCTGAAATCATATGACTTTCTTTACTCTTTTCCGGCCACCCACTCTCTGCTCTGTAGGAGACCAAAGGGTAGAAAGGTTTGCCCTGTGAACGTAAGACATTTACTTTCTCATGCTCAACTCTCAGAGACTCTGCCAATATTTTCTGATGGCATTTACTTAATTTCTGTGGCTCTTGATCTCCACTCAAACTCTGGGAGCTCGGATCCTCTTACCTATAAGAATCTGGGTAGGGGGAATTCTCAGAATTCCCTTCTTCCTAATTGCAGAAGTAACTCTCTTCCGCATTGTCTCTTAAGGGTCAGTAGCTCTTCTCGTTGGTACCTTCAATTGATTGGGCCTTTCTACAAGGCCACTCTTATAGCTGGGCCTAGGCCTTTGGCAGTTGGTGGGTCTCTTAAGTCCTTTGAGACTTGGGCCTTTCAAAGCCAGGCCTCTGATCTGTGGAGTAACCGCTGTTCCACGGATTTTGAAAATTTCAATTCTAGCAACCTCGTGTTCCTGTCTTCCTCCATTAGGCCTCTTAGAGTTTTCTCACATTTTGCCCCAGGCCCGCCTGGCATGGTGACCTCTCTAGCATGGAATGTCCAAGGCTTCAGGAAAACTTTGCCGCGTAATACTCTGATAGACATAGTCTTCAGCAATAATATTGATGTGGTTTTTCTTTCAGAAACTAAGATTAAAGAAAACTCTATAATCCCGGTATTCAGAAGGTGCCAATTCGATAGATGGTTCTTTGTCCCACCAATAGGATCGGCAGGGGGTCTGGCGTTAGGATGGAACTCGAACATTTCAATTGAGGTGGTACAAAGCGATAAGAACATGATTAACGCACTGATAGTCGACCCCACGTCAAAGGAGGAATCGTTGTACACTTTCTTTTATGGTAGTCCTTACCCTGGCTCGAAGATACCACCATGGGAGTTTGTTTGCCAAATCTCGAAACAAGTTGGAGATATGCCTTGGGTCCTCTTAGGAGATCTTAACACCATCTTTGATCCGTCGGAAAAAAGTGGGGGGAAGGAGGGTCAAAACTCGGAGGTGGCTGAAATCATGAGTTTGGTAGAAGAGTGTGGCCTTATTGACTTGGGGTTCGAGGGTACAAATCAGTTCACATGGTCAAACCATAGAGATGATGGATTTATAGAGGAAAGACTAGACAGAGCGCTCGGAAACTCTCACTGGATCTCAAAGAAGGTCGACTCGTTTGTCACGCACCTACCCCCTATTGGGTCTGACCACAGCCCTATTATTCTCAGACTCAACAGGGAGTCTTTGTCGGGATTCAAGCCTTTCCGATTCCCGGCTATGTGGTTTGAAAATGAATCGTGCTTGGAATTAATTAGGGAATCCTGGGACCAGATACTTCCAGGTTCCCCGGGGTTCAGAGTGGTCTCTAGACTTAAGAACCTAAAACCAACACTTAAAAACTGGAACAAGGAGGTCTTCGGAAACATCAACTCTAAACTAAAACAGATAAAAAAAGGAGCTGGATCTGAACTACAAGAACTCCTCCCATAATGAGGAATCCAGGAGAAAGTGGAAGGAGCTTATGGAGGAGCTCGAAAAATGGACAAGGATTGAGGAACAATTTTGGAAAGAGAAATCTCGGGATAATGAAATAAAATTAGGAGATAGGAACACGGCGTATTTTCATATCAAGACGGTAAACAGGTTTAGGAGGAACAAAATCACCCGTCTGCGAAATGCGGGGGGAGAATGGAAAGACAAGCAATCGGAGATACCAGACATCCTAAAGGACCACTTCGAGGAAATCTCTACCTCCTCGGGCAGCGGTAATCTTGATGCAGACAAAGAGATCATGGACCTCATTCCCACTTGGGTTACCACGGAGATCAACACCTCCATTACTTCTATCCCGACGGCCGAGGAGATCAAAGAGGTCCTCTTCTCTATGCCACCCTCCAAGTCTCCGGGACCTGATGGGTACCCGGCGATTTTCTTCCAAAAAAGTTGGGAGATTGTAGGGGCAGAAGTCGTTCTTCTCATTCAAAATTTCTTTTCTTCGGGTTTTCTTCTAAAAGAACTCAACCAAACTTTTCTAACCCTCATTCCTAAAAAGGATAAACCGGTCACCCCGGGAGATTTTCGCCCCATCATCCTCTGTAATACCATTTACAAAATTATCTCTAAAATCTTGGCTAACAGGATAAAGCCCCATCTTAACTCAATTATCTCTCCTTCCCAGGCGGCTTTTGTTCCGGGTCGTCAGATAGCGGACAATATCCTTATGGCCCACGAGATAACCCAAGCTATGCGGAAGAGGAAAAAAGGAAAAGTAGGGTACCAAGGGATGAAAATTGATATGAGCAAGGCTTTTGACAGGATTGAATGGAATTTCCTGTTACAAATCTTCAAGAAAATGGGATTCTCGGACCACTGGTGTAAGTTAGTGGAACAATGCATCAGTACGACAACGATTTCTGTATTGCTTAATGGAACCCCGGGGAAAATTTTCAAACCATCAAGGGGCCTTCGCCAAGGAGACCCACTCTCTCCATACCTTTTCATTATCTGTATGGATGTCCTGTCTCGTATGCTCCAATCAGCAGAATCAAAAAAGCTCATCTCAGGAATCAAGATTGCTAAGGACAGCCCTCCTATCTCTCACCTTCTTTTTGCTGATGACATCCTAATCTTCACTAAAGCCGACATGAGAGAATCTAGGAATTTGATGGACTTGCTAAATAAATTCAGCACCCTCTCGGGTCAACTTATCAATCTAGAAAAATCAGGGGTCTTCCATACCCCCAACCTCCCTCCTCGCTTCAGCAGAATCCTCACTAGGACCCTTAGGATGAAAAAGATGAATCTCAAAGATACCTACTTAGGAGCCCCCCTTTTTTTTCAAAGGCCGCGCCACCTAAATTTCGAAAACCTTATAGCTAAATTCAAGGTCCGCCTGAAGGGGTGGAAAGGAGTGATTCTCAACCAAGCTGGGCGCTCGGTCCTTGTTAAAACCAACCTGGAAGCTATCCCACTTTACCAAATGACATGCTTCCCTATCCCGGTGAGAACCATCAAGGCCTTGACGGATATCCAAAGGGATTTCTTCTGGGGGAAAAAAGATAACAAACGTTCTTTCTGTCTTAAATCGTGGAACTCTATCTGTAGGAAAAAATCGGAAGGGGGGCTAGGTTTCAAAAACCTGAGACTAGTGAATGAAACTATGCAAACTAAACTTGCCTGGAGGCTGGTAACTCAACCCGAGGCGCTGCGGGCCAGGGTCCTCAAATCAAAATACTTTCCAGACTCGTGTCCAATTAGAGGAAATACCAAGAAGGTTGGAAGCGTGGCATGGAGCGGGATAAGAAAGGGCATCCTAAAAATAAAAGACCTTATAAAATGGGATATCTCGATAGACTCCAATACCAACATCTGGGACCACGCTTGGATCCCGGGTCAAGGAACCCCGAACCCACATCCCAACTTAAGAGAAGAAGATCTGGATACTAATTTTATCTCAGAGCTATGGGACCGTCAAATATCTGATTGGGATCAAAATGCCCTAGAGGCCACATTCGAGCCATCCACCATCGCTATGGTCAGATGTGTTAGACCTGTTCAAGGTAACAAGGATACCCCTAGATGGAACCTCACCAAGTCAGGTGTTTTTTCTGCGAAATCCATGTACGATCACCTAGCCGGCCCTAGGAATCAGACCCGTAGGACTTCCTTGCTAAGTAGAATCTGGGAGATAAGAGTCGCCCCGAAAATTAAAATGTTCCTATGGAAATGTTTTTCCAATTGTCTCCCGGTAAGAGATATACTAGAAGCTAGGTTCCCTATCGAGTCATCCGTCTGTCCGATGTGCTCTTCCCAGAGAGAATCTATATCACACCTTTTCATGGAGTGTCCTTTCGCTAGAGCAACCTGGTTTGGTATCTCCAAGGCTTTTAGGGTCAGGAATAGAATTGATATGATGGATTGGTTACAAACTTGGTTTACTTCCCAACCTGAATGGGAGGAGAACACAAATGATTGGGCGGCAACCTGTGGAATAGTTACTTGGAATATCTGGAAAGCTAGATGTAGTGCGGTATTTAGAGAGCAAACCCCACAAGTAAAAGAGGTCATTAGGTGTATCGAGGAAGAAATGACAGTTTATATCTCTGTCTATGGTAGTGAGAACGGAGCAAAAACTGCAACTAAGGAAAATTTTCCTCCGGTAAAATGGATACCTCCACAGATAGGGTCTACTAAGATAAACTTCGATGCATCCTACAAGGAGAAGGAACAGACAATAGGAATAGGCTTCATAGATAGAGATCACATGGGCAGTTTCGGGAAGGCACATTGCATCTCCTCGTCGGCAACATCGGTGACTATGGCAGAAAGTTTGGCAGCCCATGCAGCAGTTCAGTGGTCTAATAAGGAAGAAGTTCAACACCTAATCCTGGAAGGAGACAACAAGGATGTGACAAATTACCTACAGGGGACCAGAGGCGGAATGGAATGGCAGAGCGCGAAGATATTAGGCGAAGTTAAAGAGATGGGGAAGAAATTTGCTTCTTTCCAAATCAACCACACAAGAAGATCAGGGAATGAAGTGGCAAATGCGCTAGCAAAGGAAGGAAGGACAAAGGGTACAAAAACGTACACGGCAACCGGTATCTAGGCTTTTCAATTTGCTTTGTAAGGATTCAGAATTTCTTTTTCAGCAGCACACTAATGTAACCCGTTTTAACACGGGAAACAACTTTACAGTCTAATCTACTCTTATTTGCTTAAAAAAAAAAAAAACTATTAGCCTCTTATTAATTAAGGTAGACTCTCTCATTCAGTCAAAATTTGACCACCAGAAACTGCAGCTGACGTTTTTATTTCTGCATGTTGGTGGGACCACCGGAGATAAAAGACTTCTCAGTTCAGCGGCTTCAGTTCAGCCTTGATTATTATTCTGAATTTTTCTGGAGAACCCAAACCAAAGGCTTGGGTTTCCAACAAACCCTTAATTAATTTAGCTTAGTATAACCCAAAAGAAAAGATCAGTCGTTTGTGACCGTAGATTGGCATCTAATTTCAGTTTTATAATTTTATGATGGCTATTTTACCCTTTACTTCCTATTTACTAACAAATTTATTGATAATTTGTTTTGCCACTGTATTCGGTCAAGAGTTACAACTAAATTTTCGGTCAAATTGGTCTATCTCTTTCTTTCCGCCTTATTAGCGTAACTCTCTCCTATCTCGTAGCTTAAGAGACTAAAACCCACCATTGTTGACCAGGTGACTTGATTTGCATGTGTGAGGAAAGAAATACAGTTTTGTGAGAGTGTTCAAAGAACTGAAAGAAGATCTAAATATGGTAGCTTGTTAAAAATGAGAATAAGAAAATAAGTTAATACTTATGAAGTGTCGAGAACGATGGTGTGTTTCGTTTTGAATCTTTGATTATGGGTAAATGATTCATGGTTTTTGGTACCGATGGTGCCATGGGTTTGGTAGTATACTAGTTAGTTCTTGATCTCAGCTACTATTTTTTCTTATTATTTATCCTTTATCTTTTTTATTATTATAGATCAATTCAATCTTTCTTATTATTAAAAACATCAATTTAATTTTTCTCATTTTCGTCCTAAACTTACCTTAATCTCTTTCTTTGTCTAATGCAAGGGATAGTATGTTTAAATGATTGGATTCTCCTACCTATACTTGTTTCACCTTTCTATTGTCTCTTATTTTATTTTTTTTGTGATTTACTGTAACTGGTTTTGCCTTTTCTTTCTTTTTTCTTTTGGCTAATAATGTTTTGTTTTTTTATTGTCCAATTTCTCTATGATCTTAGGCTGCGTTTGGCATGGAAGGAATTGAGGGTGGAATGGAATTGGGGAGGTAATTGCAATTCTTGGTGTTTGGCACAACTTTTTTTCGGCGGAAAGAGAGCCAAAAAGAGAATTCCCAGTGAATTTGGTTTCCATCGGACATGAGAAAACAAGTTCCCTACCCCCCCCCCCCCCTGCGAATTCATTTTCCACCCATGGTTTTAAAATTTTTCATTCTCTTTCCATCTTTTCCATCTTCTTCCTTTTTTTTCTCCGTCATTCTCAAAACCCACC
>JAJJMA010178002.1:52807-68064 GCA_023529015.1 Papaver nudicaule
GGGGGGGGGTTGCGTCCTTTCTCTAACAACACTTTCATGTAGCTGACTGAACCTGTAAGCCAAATGCTTCTAGGCAAAGAATATGACCTGGCATATGCGATCATAAAGGGTACATCTTGGGGATAAAGGGATCCTTGTGGGAACTGACTAATAACCCCCACAGCTGGATAGATTACTTTTATGGTGCTTGTACTGTTTTCACCAGCTGCAAATCACCTGCTAATTCTTTGAAGCTTGATATGATATTCCACTGAATGAACACATTGGCATTGGTCAGACTCTACAGATATATGTACAGGCAGCAAAATGCGGTTACAGCCACAGGGGATCAAATGCTTAAGCCATTGGGGAAACAATCAGGTGGTCAATCAACTAACATCTAGCTAATATTATCAGTCCGTCTCCTGGTAGTCAAGTATAGACAGTCCAAGTTATAGTTGTGACAGAATGTGAATAATGGTAAGGATATACCATAAGGTCCTGTCCCGTTTTGTTCACAGAGTACCATGCCTATAAAGATGAAAATATGCTCAGTCATAACCATCTACCATAATACACATTTGCCCTCTTTAACCACCATGATTATCAGTGGAATCGCCAGTGACCTACTAAGCTGCGTTCAAGAAAGTAAATTATACAAGGAGATGCTTAAAGCATTTAAAAGTGGAACATGCACAGATGTTACTCCAACGTCAGGAAAGAACTAATTATTACTGCCATGTCAAAGATAGACTAAGAAGTACAGCTTTCCCTGGAAGAAATCTTAGATGCAAGGTAAAGAGATAAACATGCTTTAAAATTGAAGCACCAGTTTGTGTAAAAACCAAAAATGACAGTTCAGATAATTAAAAAAAAAAAAAAAAAGGGTGCCGGAGACACCAGACACACCATGATCAATCTTGAAAGGCTTCCAGGCCCCAAAATTATTAAAAAAGATTCCCATAGCCAGAAATCCTCACATAACAACAAAAATCCTTCACAATGAACCTCAAATGATTTTGGAGGATTATCTACCTTGTGAAAAGTTCTCTTTTAAGCAGCAACCTTTGGTGTTTTGTCTCCTGGTAAGATGTTATCAGGAAGGATTAGTTCTTGGGGCACTTCACGGACAACACCCAACATAGAATCGTACTCCTCATCTTTGTGAGCATGCTTCTTGCGTAAAGCCTTCTCAAACTCGATTTCCTCGAAACTCTTCGCGTTCTCAGCTGCATGAACTTGTGCTAAATTAGAGTAGTTGGTGGCTGACTTGGAAATGAATGCTATCTCTTCTTCTGTAAGCTTCCTTAGGAACTTTGCTGGATTTCCTCCCCAAACCTGTATAATTAGATGACTTAGAAACTCGTTATGATGATTATGTTAGAGCTTCTACATGATGAATGCACAGCATGCTGATAGTTCGTGCAGAAGGACCACTCATCTATAAGATGGAATGTAACATTTGATATCAAGCCTCCACTGGCTTCCTGAAAGCTTGGGCATCACATTGCTGTCACATATGGAACCACACAATGTGACAACACTGACACAGGAATCAGCCCCAACAACAGCTCAACTAATCTTGCTTTTCAGTGGCAATAACAAATGTGAAATCGAAAACAAAAAGTGGTTTTTCTTTCAATCCACCTGACCCATGAAATCTTGCCTTGGTGACTGGTTATCAGAATGAGGAAAAATTGAACCAGAAACGTGCCAAAGAAAAAGTGGTTTTTCTTTCAATGTCACCTTGTTTTTCCAAATCTCACTATGTCGACACATACGAGTTGGACTAACATAGGCATGGCAACACTCTGCTAGCCATTCAACTTTATAATTTTGCATCTTAGCATAGTAAGCTTGAAAAAATTAACAGAGGAAAGAGAACAACAAACATGTCTACCTTTTTCTTCTATATTAACCCCGATCCGATTTAATACCCTAACAAAAATGTAATTAACCTCAACTCCAAATTTCCTCACATTTAGTGCTCTTAGATTCGGACACCTCATACTAGTGACTGACACTCGTACTGATGTCCGTACGCTCGTACCTGTGTGACCGTGTCATTACCACATCAACCCATCATTTCTCAACCTACATGATTCCTTCATCTTGAGTTTGCGTTCAACTTAACCAACTAAAAATGGACCCGAGAAAGATGAAACCAATCCATGTGCTTCCAAACGAGTTACTAGACATTCAAGTTCTTTATAATTACACGGAACCATAGGCAAGCATCACTATACATGTTGGAGATGACGAATGAATTTGAAAGCAAAAGATGATGAAAAAAAACGATTAAACTAGCAAAAACTATGATCATTGTTGGCAGTATGGTTTCTCGAAATCAACAGAGTCAATTCCACTTTGTTCTGCACAAGTCTAACACATTGGGTATCTTCGTAGAAACGGGTGAGAATGCAATCATCAACTCAGTAGAACCAGGAAACACTATAACTAAATGAAACCTATTCCCAAAGCTGACACACGCTCTGAACAAGGTCTTGAGATGAAAACAAATCAGTATTGAAATACAAACCTCCCCGCTTGGAATCCTCGTATCCTGTCTAACAAGAGCTCCAGCAGCAACCATGCCATGTTTCTCAACAACCACACCATCAAGCAAGGTAGCACCCATACCAACGAATGACTCGTCTTCAACAGTGCAACCATGTAAAACAGCACTATGACCTGCTCAGTTAAGACTGAAAACTGTAAAGCGGGACCTTTTAAACCGGCAAATGCAAAACCTACCAAACTTTGCAATATGCATTCATTATAATGGGAAAGATTATAAACTTGTTATTTTACCTACGGTAACGTTGTCTCCAATAATAGTCGGTAATACCTTCCCCTTGAGATTTGTTTTTGCTACATGAACAAGACAGTTGTCTTGGATATTTGTTCCGGATCCAACACTGATATGATTAACATCGCCTACACAAAAACAAACGCTTCAGTTTTCTTATAATTCAACCGTTCTTCCCAATTTGTTGTGTCTAATCAAAATCAATCATCTATGTCAGAAATAAAGAAACTCATAGAAAATAGGAATTAGCTTACCTCTCAAAACACATCCATACCAAATTGACGAAGCTCTTCCAATTTGTACATCTCCAATAATAGATGCACTAGGAGCCACAAATACATCCTTAGAAACACTAGGAGCTTTGTCAAATATATTCATCAATGTCCTATGCCTCGATACTACAATTACATGAAAAAACAACAGGCACAATCAACAAATTTACAAATACCGCAGCCTGAAATGAGTAAATTAGCCCAAATTTGTAAAACCCTAAAAATCTAAATCTAAAATATCAAAATTAGAAATTCCATATGAAATGAATGAAGAGAAATTGGGGATAATAAGGATAATCATAAATACATTGTTCATGGAAGTAATAGCTTCCCTGAAGACGAGAACCGAGACGATCCATGGCTTGACCAGTCTCGCGAATCCAAAATCCAACCGTGTAGATCGCTTTTCCCAACGTACCCATTTTTCCCGTTGGTTTTCTACTTGGGGATTTGATCTCTTATTCTTCTTCTTCTTCTTCTCTGGTGATTACTATAGAGAGAGAGGGAGTGAGAGGAGAAAGAAGAGTATCTGAAGGGGATTTTGTTAGAGCTATAAAAGAGTGATAAAAATGAGGTTTTCGTTTTGGTTTTGCTGCTTCATCTGAAATTTTCTGATAGATCCTTGAGTTGTTTGACTAATTCATAACTAAGGATCATTGGCCCAGTGATATTTCAGCCCGTTGCTTTACTAGGACAGACAACCGGCCCCTAAGAGCAAGCACTATGGTTTACTGGCAAAGCCAAGCTACGTCTATGGTGTCCGCCAAGCACTATGGTTTGCTTAAGACCCACCCATAGACGCTGCTTTCCTTCCTTCTCTTGGTTTTGGCTGAATCTCCCATATACATAGCCATAAAAATGAGCACCATAGTGCTGGTTTCAAGTTAGCTACGCTTGGCCTTAGGAGACTAAAGATATGTACCATAGGGTGACTGCAGTCTGAAAATGAAGCTGATAAAAAAAAATGTGATATAGGGGCTTCAAGAAAGCTGATGCCCTTCAATCATGGTCTCCGCATGCACCTTTTAGCAAAAAAAAAACAAAAAACATAGCCATTTGGTTGGCCTCCTATGCAATATATTTTCATAATACCTAATTTGCCCATATCTAATTAGTGTATAATTAGTTTTAAATGATTTAATTAACATAAATAATTATGATTAGCTTCAATTTTGAAAAAAAAAAAAAAAAAAAAAATTTGCCTAACAAAAACAGAAAAAGTGAAAGATTTGATTTTTTTCTCCCAGATACAACTTACGGCTGGGATCTAAGGCCGTAACTACCAGTTTCGGCTGGAAGGCCTTAAAAAAAAACTTACGGCTTGTTGTTCTTCGTAAACCAACCGAAAGTTTTGGCATAAAAAGACTTGGATATTTTGGGTGTGAGCACTACTTACGGCTACTAAGTTACGGCTGTTACCTATACCAGCCAAAACTCTTGGGCTTCAAATTTCTGCAGACTTTCAGCTAGAATGGTAGTGGGACTCTTAGATGTAAGTGCCCATGTTTGTTGATTTGATTCAGGTTACATTTCTTTTGGCTGAGAACTGGTATTGTCTACAAGCCGTAGGTTGGTTACGGCTTGGTTTTTTCTTCGTAAAGAAGTCGTAGCTAGTGTAAAACACTGACAGATGCACTAAAACCTTAAGCAATTTATCACCAAAACATAATTAAATTTGAAAAAACCTTCAAAGTTTGGTATTCAAACATCCATAAACTAGTTTCAAACATCCATAAACTTAAGCACACACACCTAAAAATCCATCCATGAAGTTAAACAAGCCAACAACAACAACAACAAAAAAAACGTAAACAAATTCATAACAAGTGCTTTCAATAATGAGCTTTTCCTTTGTTCTTTCCTGAGGCACGACCTTTTCCTCCAACTCCACCTCCAGAGTGCAAGGACACCACCTGGAGCACGACCACTACCACCTGCATGGTTCAGCAATGTGAGCGGCCTTTGAACGAGTTCGACGGGGTTGCAAACGTTCTTCGTGAGTCTCTTCATAAGACGAGGGAGGAGGAGGTTGACGAGAAGATGAAGTTTCTCTAGGCCTATTGCTCACCCTCCCCAGCTCTGCAAAAAGCTCATCTCCTTTGCTACTTGTGTCATGTATTGCTTCGATTCGGTTCCTAAGGACTATTTGTTTTCCACGCCCAATGTTTTGTTATTGGAGATGTTGCCACGCATACTCGCTACCAACAGGTGAAATAGTTTTTGCTGTTTACATATCAACATAATTATGATTAGTTTTAGACCACTCTAAAGTGTGATGACACTATAAAATCCAGTTGTTTACATACCCCAGTGTTGGTGACATTCTTCCAGTACTCTAAAGTCTTTTTCCCCGTGCCTTCAGCTGCCTTCTTGAGTCTCTTCTGCTCCGCAAAGAGCAATTGGATAGCTTCTGGATAATGATTGATCACATAAGGATGACCCCAATGGAGAAGCCATCGCAGATAGCCTTCCCCATCATCTTTTGTGCCGTAAAATGGAACCAACTCCAATTCTCATATGTTGTATTTGTCTAAGTAGCGATTATTCCATACATCGGAGTTGGATCATAGGTCATCCTGATGTGGCTTTTTTTCGTAGAATGATTTCTCTGGCACTAATGTGAATTTCTCCTCTGTAACAATCTGCTGAATACAACTAATTTGACGCAAACATCGCCGAGGATTGGTCATGACGTACCCTGTGGGATGGTAGATAGGACCATTGTAGGTTTTTTGGTTGGACCTAACACGACTGTCTGCACCTGTAGTAGGGTTGATTGCCAAGTAGGGATCAAAACACACATCCACAACTTTCAATGTGTCATACTTTCCCCTTAAGATCTCTATCTTCTTATCCTTCTTTCATGCTTGGTTGTGTTCGAAGGGGTATTTGATGGGTGTCAAACCAGTCAAAATTAATACTCTTACTTCACTAAATATGGATTAGGCACAGTAGTAAGAATAAGTTCGTTCCACATAAGGTATGGGTTATCAGTTGTATTTGAAGACTTAAGAGTAACCAAGGGGGGGATTATTGTGCAATAAAAGAAAACTAAACAAGTAAAGGAAATAGAAATCAGAGAGAGGAAATACTGGTCAAGGGTTTCATCTTCCATCACCAAACACATTCGTCAATCGATCATAGTCAATATTCGATCTTTCTTATACCAAGAGCCCTAGAGTACCTCATCGCGAGTATACTCCAGTAAATTCCTTATGCCATCACATACCATAACGATGAATATGTGAATACTACCCAGAGAACAACTTAATATCTAACTGCTATTAAATTAATTTAATCCTCCAAGAGCATTAGGATTTGTGAATTAGGCTAATCTATACAACAGAAATACTACGAGCAAACTATTTAACATAGGCCAAGCTTCTACAGGTGATTACTATGATGCATCACTACAAGCAATAACCACACAATGCCACTTGCAATCAAGATTCGCAAAGTGGTATTGAAAACCCTGATTTAGCGTTAGATATGAATGCAAGTTCAATTAATCACACTTAACTAAACATGCACTCAATCATATTGCACTACGTCATTCATGCAATTATTTATACGCAGTAGAACATGAACAATAAAAGATTTCATAAATATCAAACAGTGACCATCCAGATTGACTGATAAGTCTGAGATTTCCAATTACATCCCTTAACCAATACCAAATTTTAGCTACACATAACATCAAGAAAATAACAACTGAAAGTTGAAACCAAATCAGCAAACCAGAAGCTATGGTGCTGGTATGAAGTAAGTCCTTGATGTTGCCTTTTACATGAGGGTTCTGAGCCTCTTTTCTCTGTTGGTGTGCGGCATGATGGTAGTGGACAGCAACCTCCTTGAGATGGTGGTGATGAACAAATTGTGGAAATGTGGTGATAGTAGTGGTGGTGGTGGTGGTGGTGGTGGTGGTGGTGAACTGGTGGTGCAGGAGAGAACTGGTGGTGATGGAAGGAGAAGAGCTGAGCTACTCCCTGTTGGGGTAGCGGTCGAGAGAAGAGTTTTCTGGCCGTCAAGAGATGTCCTTTCATGTTAGGTTTTGCTCCTCTTATATATCTTCAGTTGTTGCCGCAATTTGTTTTCAACACAAACCAAGTTTCTAATCAAGTCAATCTACCACCATTCATCTGCAATAACAAACGGTGAAAATCAAGCTTATCCATGTTTTGTAGCTCATCCGAACCCAAACTTTCTCCCTTGACCTTGGCAGACATACGAACCCATGGCTATTACCCTTGTGAACAACCAGCAGCAACAAACCTGTTACAACTCCTGCAACTCCGTGTTCAAATTCCTAGTCCTTCGAAACATCAACACAACCCTTGGGTAGCCACTGGTGGTAACCGTCTGGCAGCAATAAGAGATGAACTGGTCGTTCAGGCCATCCTGCAAACACTTGTTGTGCACTTCTCGTATAATACAAAGTTCAACTCGTTTGTGTTATTGTGCCCATTGTAATATCTCCTTCCCTGCACAATTGAATCATTCAACACAAACCCACAATTATAATTCATAACCGAAGGCAATTACACTCATTTACTTCCATCCATTCAGCTATTAATCAATGGCAGCAGACTACCTCTTTTCTTCAATGTTTCTCGTTCTCAAACTTTGTCAAAACCTTAAATTAGTAGCTACCCATGCTTCAGATCCTTCTTACCTTTGAAATCCTCTCTTAACCCTTGTCAAATATCACCGGAACCATGGATATATAGAAGCTACACAGAGCTAGGCCAGAAACATGGTAACAGGGGTGCATATTCCCTGCTTTCTTGTTCTCAAACTCAGTCAATTCGTCCTTCTTCCTGTAGGCTTTGAACAGAGCTCTTAGCCCTTGGCAAATGACCACTGAATTATCGAACATGGTTGGGACTGAGGACTTAGTTCAGTTGTTGAGAACTGAACTTCATTTGCAAAAATGGTCGTGTAAAGCTCGACCAGCTTCTCTGTAGTGTTTGGTTAATAAGGAAATAGAAGCTGGCATCCCCTGGCAGAAAACGAGTCTGCTTCAGTAACTTGAATTCAAAACATAATGGCTGCCCTGATCTGATGTACGCGAGTGCTTCAGTAGCTTCTTATAAAGTTAAATGGCCGCCCTATAACAGGATTTGGCCACCTCCAGTAATTCTGTTGGTTGGCCCCTTAACAACCACAGGGTTGCAATAGTATTTTCCTGTGAAATAACCGTTTTGCCCTTTTCCCCCATATGACTCCAAAACACCTTAAAAATGCAATAGAAGCGTAAAACGCAACTAATACAACAAGAATAAAAAAGAAAACATAATCAATTAATATCTAAGAGAGGTGTTTTAGACACCTATCAGTATTTCATTCTTGTTGGGCGTGTGTGTACCACCTGCTCATCCATGGCCTCATCAACCTCAGGGATCCTCTCCCAATCACGACTCAAATTTGGCGTCGATGGTGGGAAAGTGATCATAGAACCATGACTGAAAACGAACATATAATATGTTTACAAATTAAAATCAACATAACAAATCGCGATAAAATGAATTTGTACGCTAAAATTACCTACAGAATATCAACATTTACAGTAATGTTGGTAGCGCCCTCTATGGAGGCTTTTCTAAGACTGTCAAGTAAAAAGGCAAGGGTTGCAGAACCCCACGAATACTGATGGGTGTCCTCGATTGTCCTCAAGAACTGAAGGTATTCGATATTCACCTTGTTTCCAATTTGGAAAACAGTACCAAGTTGGTACAACAGGAAAGCAGTGGCCACCTGCATAGCTCTCACAGAATCAATCTCCTTGTTTGTTGTACCCCCGAACTGTAATTTCAACCTCTCCAACCTTACCTTTCGGACCTTGTCTTTCTTTGTGGGTATTTTCTATTTCTCGGATTAACCTGCAGCAATCACAAACTCATTTTCTGCCTTTTTCTGATTCCACCCAAGAGTAGTCTTGCACATAGCATAAAGTCTTCCCAGCTCATTTTATCAATGAACCCTTGAGACACGGCCTTTCCTTCAAGTTTTAATCGAGCGATGTTGTGCATATTATCCAAAATAATGGTCATCTCGCCGAAGGAAAAATGAAAGGTGTCGGTTTCCGGGCTGTATCTCTTTCAAAGCAGCAGTCACAACACTATGATGGACCACCTGGGAATACTCAATGTCAGGCCATAATGCTGAACTTTTAACCAAAATACTGAACCTGCTTGCATTTTGCGTCAATCCCCCACACTTCAGTTTTTTGGTGCTTCAAATACTTAACCGCCTTTGAATGATCCTACATACAAAATGTTTGAATTATGTATATATATATATATATATATATATATATATATATATATATTAACTAAAAATAATGTAAAATCTATTTTATCATAGAATAAGTATTGATTATTACCTTTTGCTCACAAACTCTTGCAGCCCATGTATGATTGTAATCGAATAAGACCTTTCCTCCATCCGGAGCCTCACCCCAAGGTTTTTTATTTTTCTTCGGGGGTAACTTAAGATCATCATCTTTTGGAATGTGCCCACCTCTAGGTTCAGGTGGTTTCAGTATCTTCGTTGGTTTGGGTGGTGGCTGAGTTGAGCTTCCTTCTATCAACTCATCAGTGGGTTGTATGTGTTCACCATCTTTATCTTTTTCACCAGCTTGAGTATATTCACCATCTTGAGGTTCTTCACCATCTTGATTTTCTTCATTTGCTATGCTTTGTCCACCAACTTCTTCCTGATTTTCTGGATTGCTAGACGCAGTTGGTGGAACTACACTACAATAGTGAGTGGAGCGACATTCTCTATCACTTCTTCTAAAGCACTTCCACTACCTTCTTCAGTTGCCACAGCTCCACCACCTTGCTCATCTACCCTTATGCCTATTTTATCGACCCCCAAGTAAACATTCCCACGAGGTAGAGGACTTATTGAAAAGATTGGGGTCGATTGATCATGTTTTTTCTTCCTGTTGTGGAATTTGACATGTGATTGAGGGATGTTGAACGCATAAAACAATGAAAGGAAAAACTTATGGCTATTAAACTCCAAAATTTTCAAGCAACAATTTAAGTTACGGCTCCTAAACAATACTAATCATAAGCTGTAACTCTAAGAAAATTACTACAAAACATACAGAGTCACCTACGGCAGGGAGACAGTTTTGAGTACCAGTCGTAGCTATTACCTACAGCTGGTAACCTTGCGAGCTTTTCAATTTTTTGTTGTGAAAAGTTACGGTAGGAAATAGCAGTCGTCAGTTTCAAAATCTAGAAACTTACAGCTGGTAACCTTTACAAACCATAGCCGTAAGTTTCTTGTATCTTTTTTTGCCTTAATTTGATGCCGGAAACCTAATCTAAACAACAAAAACTAAAATTGAAGACATGGGTTTTCAATTCTTACCTCTGGGAAACTATCACCTGGTTGTATTTTTTGAGGCGTTTCAAGTGGAACTAGATGAAAAAGCAGGGGTACCAAAATATAACCAATTGTTCGTTTGGGATCGTGAGTCTTATGGTAAGATATGGCGATCTCAAAAATCAATATCCACATCTGTTAACCGGAGTCATGATAACAAGTGATCAGTCCCTAACACAAGACAAGTCTTGGTGAATCCCTCAAAAGGATTTGGGACCAACTCAATGGTTACAATAACATACTTTTTGTGTTTGCTTTAATTATATAATCAAAGATATAATGCGGAAAGTAAAGCACACAAGAAACCAGAGATTTTTTTAACGAGGAAACTACAACATGTAAAACCTCGGGACCTCGTCCAGTTTGAACACCGCACGGTACTAACTATCTACAAACACTAGCCTACTATCAGACTTCGGTCTGGGATGTAGCAGATACCAATCTAACCCTCTAAGTGAATTGGCTACTGTCGCGCTCCTTACGTCTCTAGATCCCTCAAAGATCGTCACGCACTTGATTCCCCTAACTGACATCCTTTACAGGCCTAGGAGTTTCATTAACCGTTGTTAAAATCTTATGCAACAATTCCGGCTTTGCAGCCTCAATTATCAATTGAATGTTTCGAATTGTCCTCTTCAGTTTAACATACGTAAGGTGACTTCCTTTGGATTGCTCCAGGTCATATGGAAATCTACTTACAAGCGGGGGCTGACAAGTAAATCAACTAAACTATGCCCAACTTGTCTCTACCTCAGCTATGAAAAAGAATCACTTAAGAAAATTACACAACTCGAGCTAACTAGTTCTTACAAACACGAACGTGCAGCCGTACGTTGCTTCAGTTAAAACCATGTATGTAACGTATCAGTTCTTGAATGGCCTTATTGCAGAAGAGAATGACCGTAGAATAGACAAGAACGTGATCAGGTTACCAAAGTTACATGTTAATCCGATAAATACCACAAAGAAAAATATCTCCTACCTGTGCTTCCCAACTCTCAAGAGAAGTCTTTATAGTCGTTAGGTAAATCCCACAGAGGAACTGCTACCTAAATAGAGGATGACTACCACAAAAAGCTTACACCGAAGTGCAAAGAGTTTATGATCCATTCCACAGAGAAACTTCATGTATGCTTGACGCTTGTGGTTTTCGCTCTTTAATCCTCTATTATAGCTCTCAATAAGATAGGTTGCTTTGAGTTAAAGCAATAGATTACGTATGGAACAAGTTAGCAAGTGCCCGTGTAAACGAACCCGTTAGTTGGATAGCACACAAAGAAACCCTAGGTTAATCTCATTTGGAAATCTTTTAACATTTATCTGCCAAGTGGTTTGTTAGCTCTTAACCACTTCAAGATAGAGATCTAATGAAAATGAGAACACCTTTATCTTATTGACTCATTGTAATTCGTTAGATGGACCACAAAAGATATTCTGATAAGCTTCAAAACAACTAAGAGATAAGGAGTTATCTGTTGAAACCTGCATGAAAATCCCGCAGAATATTCACCATACGGTCATGAACCGTCTAGATCTGGAATCAAGGAAAAATGCATTGAATCTGATGTTCACGTAAATGTACCTGTACAGATCTATGATTTGAGACATGAGGAAAAATCGGTGCCATTGTACACGAATCGGTTCGTGAACCGCCTTGTTCCAAATTAGGGTTCCGACTGGATCCGCTGGAAGTACCTGTGCTGGGACAGTTTTCCTGTACTTAGACGTGTGGACGTCCTCAGGTATAATCCATGGACTCTGCTATTAGAGTACTCCTTTAGATTCACTCAATTTTATACATCTATTTTGCAAGCAAACCAATGCACTGGAAAATGTATTGAATCTATCTCATGTATCTTGTATCTTAGTATAATGGGAACCTATACCAACATAACTCATGGTTATGTAGACAAGAGAACAATCTCAATCGCTATTAGTATCTCTACTAAAGTAGCCGACTACTTCGAAAATAGAATAAGTAGAATAGAAGAAATTCCATCTTATGCCACAACTTGTACTAACCTTTTGTCGATGAAAAATATATGATGTCTTCTTGGTAATCTCAGTCTTCGTCTTCAAAGTCTCTACTACTTTGTCTATATCCCAATTCTGAAATCTAAACTTTAGTAGGCTAAATCAAGAACTGTGTTTTGACACCTAAAACTGACAACTAGCTTGACATACCAACGCTAGTGGGCTTGACCGTACAATGCCCCAACACTAAACCAATCCAACGTGCTTCTTCCGAAACTTCCGGAGGAGAATTTTGATTATTAGTCACTGATTCTTCGGGTTGGTTTTCTTCTGCCTCCTATGGTTTGGGTTTCTTCGCCACGATTTTATAGAATTTAATCGCCGATGAAAGTTTTCGTAATCGCGAATTAACGATACGAGGAATTGGTGGAGAAAGGGAGAAGAAGAAGAATGGAAGAAGAGAGAGACGAGGAAGAAGAAGAAGAAGAAGAAGAAGAAGAAGAAGAAGAAGAAGAAGAAGAAGAAGAAGAAGAAGAAGAAAGGCGGGGAAGAAGAAGAGAGAGACGAAGATAATGTTTTTCTTTTCGAACGGGATCCCTAGACAAAAAAAATTGGCAAAATATTGTGACAAATATTGAGAGCCGCCTTATTTAATACATATAATGGTCGAAATCGTCAATGATGCGGAGGGGGAATTAGCGTTATTCCTTGTTTGGCTCATACTGAAATTGTACTGCTAACCTTAGATTATAGGATCAATTTGATAGCAAATGTGATGTAAAAACTTTCAGACTTCTTTCTTTTGCCATGCATCAATCAAAATCTTAGATATATGTAGTAGTTGCTAATCAGTTAGAGCATTGCTCGGTTAAACCCACTGATGCTGCTATCTCAAGTCAGTTGTCAAGTTTATGAGACAAAAACACAATCCTTGATAAGTTTACTCTACAACTCGGACTAGGATAGTTCTAGGTAATTGAGACGAAGACTGATGAAGACGAAGACCGAATCTTACTACTTGATAAATCATAACGTCCTCGCTGAAGGTTTGAAAGGTATTCCCTTTCCGTATCGTTTTTACCATTTCTATCATACCAATAGTCTATGATGTTGTTTATATGATCCGAAGGTATTCTAGGATTTTCGCCTTTGCATTTGTCACTCTTGTGATATTTTGTATAGGTAGAGTATGTTGAGTTGTCTCTTAAAAAACAACCCCAACGGTGAACGCGTACATGAACACGTACATGTAACATATTATCACCTATGGGATTTCAGAGAACGAGCTTAGTCTGTATGAACGCGTTCATGAACGCGTACATACAAGTTCAAGAATTCTCCTGATTTCTCCTGAACTCGAAGGATTGCTTTGTGTACGCGTTCACATAAGCCATGCGAAAACTTCCAACTTTCATTTCTTGAAGTTTTCGGTCTAGACATAATTTTTTCTCGGAATTATCGTGTCTTGGCCCATGGAATTCAACAACTTAATCCAAGCGATGTTCAAACTAAGTATTTGGACCAGAAGTCGCAAAGCGATGTCCAAACAAGCATTGGGCCAGAATTCGCGAACCTTCGAACAAGGTTGAGTCTTCTTTAACTTTTGGCTTAGTCCAAAGTTCTTAGAAGATTGAGAATGGGTATTCAAGCTATGGACTTTCCTAGTTCTGGAACTTGCTTGAGCCCTACTCAAGGTTGCTTAAACTTTAAGCAAAGCCTCCCTTGGTGATCACTATAAATAGACGACCTTCTGCAAGATACAATCTCAATCCTCTACACATCTGTGTATCCTTGCATAAAGGTTGGTCGTCATCTTGAAGTCTTTTTAGGACTACGACTATTGAAAAGACTTCACTTGAGGATCGTGAAGCACAGGTCGGAAGTAAAATTCCATCATGTATCTTGGGTCGATTGAATTCTTTCAATCTTATCACGACCAAGATTTGATAGAAACTTCGTAAGGTAGATCTTGTATCGTAAACCCTAGAAGTTCCCAAATGCAATTCACGAACTAGGTTTCATACTAAGTTCGTCACGCGTTAGGAGGTTATTTAGGCTAGATCAATAAGCCCTATTCAACATATCAATTTCCATTAACCTTGACTTTAAGTCTAAAGGAAATCACAATCGTATTCTTGTTTAATCACTTGGATACTTTTAGGCGTCCTGTTAGAGGCAGGGTAGCGCTAGTCTTCACGAAGGGAAGTGGAGCAACTCTTAGGCCTGTAAAGGACGTCAGCTAGGGGAATCAAGTACGTAGGCTACTGCGGGAGCCAAGAGACGTAGGAGCACATTGGTAGCTGAATTGGTTGTAGGGTGAATTCAGTCTCGATACAGTCCAGTCCGAAGTCTGAGAGTAGGCTAGCGTTTGTATACCGTTCATACTAAGGGTGTTCACATCTGGACGAGGTCCCGGGGTTTTTCTTCTAGGTTTGCAGTTTCCTCGTTAACAAAATTCTGGTGTCTTGCATTACTTTTCCCTTCCGCATTATATTGTCTCTGATCTATATAATAGAAGTAATTGCAAGTTTGTTGATTCATAACCTTTGAGTGAATCCGTCTCTATTGAGATCTACGAGAACTACGTTCTTGTTAGGGTTCGGTTCTTTGAACTATACTCAGGTTGTTGTTTGAATATTGATTTGGGAGATCGTTCAAACAACCATAATCAACTAGGTTCACGAAAAAAAGTTGGTGGTGTATCTCGGTATCCCCGCTTTTTCATAATCACGTTAAAGATCATTATTTAAAGATCATCATTTTTTTTTTTTTTTTTTTTTGTAGTAAAGAAGATGATATTTTATTAACTAGTGAAGAATTAATGG
>JAJJMA010178002.1:68074-97585 GCA_023529015.1 Papaver nudicaule
TTGTAGTAAAGAAGATGATATTTTATTAACTAGTGAAGAATTAATGGAGGTGGGAAAAATTGAAAATGATGTTGCCCGACATAAGTTTATAAATGATCCTGTTTATAGGAAGGAGTGGCTCAAGAATAAAAATAAAATTCCTCCTGTGAACTTTAAAGCTATGTTTCCTGCAATATCTGGAAATTCTGCCCCAAGTGAATATGAAGACTTTTGGACGGAAGAATACGATGAAGATGAGGAGGGTTATGAGGAATATGAGGCTTATGAAGATACTATGACAAGAATTTTCAATCATCCTTCATGCAAAGTGAGACGATCAAGGTTAAGAGGTGTTGGTTCTAGGCGTAGATAGTCCATTTCTATTTCATTATGTTTATCTCTTTATGCTTTTCTTTTGAATCTTTTGATTCTATGTAATTTCTCATGATTTTTAATACTATTTGGACTTAACAAAAAAAATCAAGGTGATTTACCTCCAAAACAAGTCAAAGAGAATAAGAGCAAGATTTATCAAGCTCCAAAGAAAGCACACGCACATCCAGGTAACAACGAGCATCCCACTCCTTTTGTTGCTAAAAATTGCCTTTATTGTGGTGGTAAAGGTCACTTGGCTAGAAGTTGCAAATTCCGTAAAAGGAATGAGAAAGCCAATGGCTCGATTGTTCCTGTTGTTTTGGAGATTAATGTCAAACCTAACAACAACAAAGCATCTTCTAACGATCTAGGTTCTGAACGTCCAACCTTTAGGCATAAGAAACAGAAGTATGACAAGCCAAGTTTTGCCTATAAACGCTCTACAAAGTCCTCTCGTAATCGTCATAATTACAGAAAGGAAAACAACTTTGTACAAGCAAAGACGAGATCTGATGTACCCAATTGGAAGTCGACTAACTTGCAAAAGAATAGTCAATCCAATTCTCTCTCAAGTAATCTTGTTGAGAAAGATGGGAAGTGATGCGTGTCGAATTAGCACAAATATACTTAAGTCCTAAACCTTCACAATATGTAATAATATAGTATATAGGTAAGAACAAGTTCGTCCACGAAGAGGTAATGGTTTGTTATTTCAATATTTGAATCCTAAAGTAACCAAGGGGGAGATGTTTGTTGTTTTAAAACTAAAAGTAAAATAAAATAAAAGCAAGAAAATAAGACGCAAAGAATAGTTGAAAATAATCAAGAGTGGAGAATATTGGTTAAGGTTTCATCTTAAATTGCTTAACATGCATATGAATAATATATGGAGTTTCAAGTAGTTCTATCATCATCAAAAGCCCTAGAATACATCATCGCGAAAAATATTCCGAAATTTCCTAATGTCATCACACACCATAACGATGAATGTGTGAATACTACGTAGAGAATAACTCGACACCATGAGTAGTCGAGTTCAACTCTCTAAGAGCACTAAGTTTTGTGAAATAGGCTAATCAATGCAATGAACCACCATGAATGGCTCATTCAACAAAGGTTGTATCCTACATATGACTCTCGAAGCTATTACCACCTCAATAATCATATTGTGCTACTTATGAATAGGTTCTTCAACTATTTCGTATCTCCAAACCTAATTCTAGCAATAGATAATAACATAACCTAATTCAATTGGCCACTTGAATCAAAATATATTCTATCTTAGTGTAATACATCAATCATACACTAATACATAAAGTAGAATAAAATCGATAACGAATATAAATAAGTTTAACTCCATAATTAAGCAAATAGCATGTCTTGCAATTAAAAGACTACATCCTCAACCAATAAAAAGAAATTTAGCTACTCATGTTGTTTTTGAAATCCATAGAAAATAATAAGAAAGTGCTAGAAATCATAAAAACCCGTCGTCGCAACGCTCCAATCTTTCTCCCAAGGTTCCACCTCGAAAATCGCGTCAAAAACCCTTCTCAAACTCGCCTCGGGAAACGTGCAAAAAAACCTAGCTCCAAAAAGTCTCAAAGTATGCGTGATATCCCTTCTCCTGTAAACTTTCTCTCTATTTATTCCGGCCAAAAACTCAACACAAAACCTGATTTCCAAATCTCTACACAATCCTAAGCCCAACTGACCCATTACTCCGAAGCCCAGCTGAAAATACCACCAACTGGGCCTACCAAAACTCAGCCCATCTCGCAGTATGCCTGTCGGAAATGCAAAACTGACTGAAATCGACATCTGCAGATGTGCGACACGCACGACTACCAACTCCTCCTTCCCAGTCGGATATGTGAACCCGACACTGTAAATTCATCTCTTTCATCCTCTGACAGACAGTTCAAGCTCAATCCCAGATCCATTCAAAACTACCATTCTGATCAAAATTAATCACAACCCAATGCTCTAAAACTGCCTATGATCTCAATACAACTCTGATTTCTTCTTTAACCTCATAACCTCCAACAACAGCGACAACCAAGCCTTCCCCTGAATCACAGTCAACAGCCAAACCAAACTCCACATTCCTTCAATTCCAAAACCCAATCATTCAACAACATCAATACCCCTTTTTGATTTTCACCTTGTCGTCAAGTTTTCTGCAATTCCCTGGAAAACAACCACACACCATGGTTAATTGTCCTGAAAGAAATGACAGCATCCTTGTTCCTTTGATCTTCTAGGCCTGAATCCAAATCTCCCTCTCTCTGATTCTCCTTTGTATCTTCTCTTCAGTACCGACTGAGCTTCCCTTGACCACCAACAAAAGACCTCCATCTTCTCCATTCGTGTCTTCCCGTGTCTGCTTTTGAATTCGCCATCGCCTCTCTGAGCTGTGAGAGCTGGTTTTCAGACACAGATCTGAAAAGAGAAAATCTGCGTCTTATCTTTATTAGACTGAGAGGTGTCCCCTAGCGAAGTCCTGTAGTTGGAGATAACCCGGTTACCCAGCTGCATCATTTGGTGCCCCTGCACTCCTTTGTATTCGTGGCAACCCTGAGTAAGTTGCTTTGGGTACTCCAGTAATTCTCCTTGGCTGCCTTCAGTGAACTATGGATGCCCCTTAGTGATTCTCTTGCAACACCTTTGTAGCCTTGCTCTTCTCTTGTACTTGACTCGACCAACCTAGAGTCGCCAACTTGTAAATAGAGTTGTTTCTGCTTCATTTTATTAAATATGATCTCAAAATTCTTGCAAAATAGAAAATGGTTAAAACAAACAATGTATGAGGATTAAGTCGACTAAAGTGTATGCACTAGTAGAATCTGGCTCTTTTGCCACGCGACATATCTTGTAAAAGGCCACGCTAGCTATAACAGCCACGTGAAAAATTGTCTTCGCGTGACCGTTCTTAACAAAAAACCACGCTCGCCCTTATCGCGTGACAAAGAATGTCATCTTCCAAAAAAAAGGCCACGCATTTCTTCTGGTCGTTATTACTCGTGTCCGTTGACCAAATAAAGGTCACGCGATCCATTCTAACGTGTTTGTTTATGAGCTGGTAAACAGCCACGCCAACTTTGTCATGCCATGGAATGGCCACACGAGGTCGATAGGATTTAACGTGGCGTTTGATAGATATAAAACCACGTGAGATATCTTACTTTGGATGCGTGACAAGAATAATGGACTTTTGTGGACCGGGTCAGTTTCCCCAGTCCATAGGCTCTTTTACAAGATAGCCCATGCAACAGGGAGAAGTCCTACACGCGGACTTATGAAGGGCTGAACCAGCCTCAAGCCCATTGTTAGGCCCCCCACTCCATAAGCTCGTTTAATCTCACACCTTAAAATGATGGGCTTAAGTTAAGGATACAGCCCATGATAGAATTTTCTCAAGCCTAGTAGTGACTAATTTTAGAGGAATCCTAAGACCAGGCTCAAGGCCCAGGGTTAGCCTTCTTGAAGTGTGTTAGCTACGCATGTGTGTAATGTTTGTGCTGTGCACATGTGTGTATCGTGTAGGTTGTTATTTCAACATAACGCACGTACTGTTGAACACGTACACTAACATAACGCACGCACGCACGCACGCACGCACTAACTAACTACATTTCCAATGAGGCGTCTCTTCCATGAGACTCTCATCTCTTGAAATTCCGTATACATTTTGGTAGAAAATGTTCATAACGATTCACAAAATCCGTTGACAATCTGAACAGCCGTGTTTATTCTTTTCCGAAAGGGTACATGCATTTGCACCTGTGCATTTGTCTGAACAGACGTGTATATTGGATGTCTATATAAGTTCAGTATTCTACACAATAATCCTAAATATCCTTATCCCATTATTCAACACTAACAACAATGGATAAATTACCAGAGGATTTAATGGATAAATTACCAGAGGATTTAACTACAAAGATTTTAGTACGTCTTCCTACAACAGAGAGTGTGTCTCACAGCAAATTGGTATGCAAACAATGGAAGACCATCCTTGGCGGAAGAAAAACTGGTCTACTTATCTCGGCTTCATCAGAGTACTATGGAGGAGATGATGTTACACACCTCTTCTACAGACAACGACTACGAGAAGAAGACTACTCAACATTAATGGCGAACAATTTCAAAAATCACCCGGTTAGTGGAAGTACCAAGTTTACTTTAAACCCAATAGTTGGATCTTGCAACGGTCTTGTGTGTCTATATGATTTTCACGACTGCGCACAAGATCCTATATTACTTATGAATCCAGCAACAGGTGAGTCCCTCGTTCTTCCAGAAAGAGACTCGCGGCCATGTAGAACACCACGAATTTATGGCAGAGATGTAATAGGAGGTTTCGGCTATTGTGAAGTTACCGGTCAGTATAAGGTAATTAGAATTGACGTTGAAGGCTCAGTGGAAATATTCACTCTAGGCGACAAGAGGGGATGGAGGGTCATCACACAAATACCGTATGTATTCATGGAATCTGGTTTATATGCAAATGGGTGTATTTTTTGGTTCGATCATTCTGACCACACTTATGGATCTGTAAACAGATTAATATCCTTCGATTTGCATACTGAGGAATTTCAGTTACTTACGGAACCACCATACAATCAGGTCCCTGAAAGGTTTTATTTGGATGATCACCCAGAAGTTGGAATGATGCTGTTTGGAAGTACTCTCTGCGTTTACTGCAAGCATAATGACTTTTACAATGAAATGTTCAGGATCGATTTTTGGATCAAGAAACATCCTGAGGTCACTTGGGAACGCGAGGCGAGCATTTTGTTGCAAAAGCCAGACGTCATATGGCCGGCGTTTAGGCCGTTGGCCTTCGGAAGTCACAAGAACATCTTGTTATGGGACTGCCAACAATTATCTTGTTACAATACTGAAACTGGAACCTTGAAGGAAGTCTGGGGGGGGCCTTGTCCTTGGCAAACACGCATAGGAATTGTTCCTCACATGATGAGCAATGTCTCATTGAAAGATTTTGGAGGACAATCTGGGGGGCTCATTAATAAAGTACGTTTTTTGAAGGATTAATGCTACTCTTTAGGAAATTATTTCAGTTTGTATTCTTCTTTTTTACCGGTTTCTGGATGTTGTTATTTGTATTTTATATTTTTTTATCGGTTTCTGGATGTTGCTATTTTTGATTACTATTATAGAATAACATTAAAGTTTGATTAACAATTGATCTGATATCCCTGGTATTTAAATTATTGATCAAAAATGAAATAAATAACCATGATCACTACTAACTACAGACCGGTATCTTCCACGTTGCCAGCAACAGCAAATTAGAACATCATCTGGATAGGGGATTCTTAGCATCCTCGAGTATTTGGTACATTTCTAAACATTCAGTAGCATCCGCTGAAATTCCCATTGGACATTCAGCACTTGTGCATTGTGCAGATCATTGTGGTGGGGCAAGGGAATTTCTCCGTGCTCAGTCCATATGGTATACTTTGGATCCATTCCCCTCATGTATAAATGGTGTCGTACCTCCTTCACTCTGTCTCTGTAGAGGTTTAAACATTTCAGACATGACATGAAATAACCGGCTCTTCAGTGTGCAGGATCGCATACTCTAGAAATGCCTCGACTCCATCTCGATAAGGCTTTTTGGTTCTATCGATGCCAATCCAAGATTTATCCATCACTCTAGGATCCGTTGTGAAATCACCCACAAATTATCAGCTACCTGGTCACATTCGAAAATTGATCATCACCCACTTGCAGATTCCAATAACAAACAATTCAGTAGATCATTAGTAGTGAAGATGAGAAAACGTGCGAACCGAAGCTCAGAAATGTTGATCTGCTACTAATAACATTATGAATTACTGTCGCACAGAGTAATACGTACATAAATATGATTCTATTAGTGCTTCGTGGTGTATGTTTATGCTTTTGGGTAAGATCAACAAGTTAATATGAAATTGAATTGTTCTGTTAAGCACTGAAAATCCTTCATAAATCAAAAATCACTAGAGTTATAACCAACAATCCCAAAATTCAGATGCACAATGAGAACATACATATTGAAAAAACAAAGAGTGCATGGATATGAAAGTATATGATTATTTCACGTGATATAATCACCAGACTAGAAAAACAAACCCGAAAATCGGTTGCAAAAGAAGAAATTGTGTTATGCTTGCAAGATGAACAAACAAAGTATCTGTCTAGTTTTCCAGAGATATTAGAAGATCTAAGAGATTACCCTAGATTTGAAAGACCAAGCAAAATCAGCTGCAAAAGAAGAACTTGGTGTGCCTGGTAATGAACAAGAAACCAACTATTTGGTTAGCATGCAAGGATGATAGAAAATTCAAGACATGATACATGAACATGTGGGCGTGTAAGTTATCAGCCAAAGAGCTTCGCTTGACTCTAGGGTTTCGTTAAACGAGGAAGGTGAAATACAACTTCTGCACCAAAAAAGTTATATCAATGACTCGCTTGACTTCAGGGCTGCTAAAAAATCACAAAAACTCTAAGCCCAAGAACAATGTCACGAAACAAAAACTTAAGAATAGGGTTTTTCTTGTTAATTGTATATCAGGTCACGGGCATGTCCATGGCTTTTGATTTGCTTTTGTGTTAGGGGATCCAATAGTAACTTTGTAATTTTTTCCGTTTCTTTAAAAACTTGGACTTAGCGATAAAATCATGATACAAGTCTGTGCGGTCGTAACAAAACAAGAAAAAAGACCCAGGATTCAAAACACTGGATAATATATATACAAATTATTCACTGCAAGTCCGGATAGACTACTTGCAAAAAAGAAAGAAAAAAAAAAGAAATGTACAGTAAGATGGTTACTAGAGAAAGCATGTCTCATCCATACTAGTATTTGCAAAATGTTTCACAAATCACAATGGGCATGCAACTTCGATGATCAGAAAATTGGGACATCTAGGTGCATCATTTTTCTTCTTCTTCGGACGAACATGTCTAACCGGACCTTCAGACCGATAGTAATCCTCAATCGATTCCTTACGCATGTCACGTTTACTGATCGTCGGCAAGTTAAAATCGTTCCCAGAAAGAACCACCGTGCTAAACTCCTCGTCGACATCATCAGTATCTTTGTAATTTTTGCTTGGTACCGTAAAGACAATAGACTTTTTCTTATTTTCCTGATCTCCTACATAAAATACCTGCCTAGCTTGGGTAGCTATAATGAATGGATCCGCAGTGGGTTTTATGTTGTCAAGCTCAACCAAAACATAGCCAAGTGGATCCTTTGAGACCCCATGTTTATTGTCAACCCAGGCACACTTGAAAAGAGGAACTCTCAGTGAATGATAAGTCAACACCCATATTTCTTGTAAAACGCCAAAGTAATCTGCCTGATCAAGGGTTGACCCCCCCGCTTTTCTAATGTTCATGTCAGTTGCCTCTACATGTATCCCGCTATTCTGGTTCACTGTACCTTCACGAGACTTTGTCCGAAACAGGTATCCATTAATGTAATATGATTCGTAAGTCGTTACTTCTGTTTCCGGATAGTCTGACAGCCACCTTAACCTATCCGCAACACCTTCTGGAGAGATGCTGAACTCTCTCTCAACCTGCAGTCAATTATAAGGATTAGCATACCACTTGACGGATAAATTACAGCAATAATAACATTTTCTGCAAACTCTTACCTCACTTTTAAACCACTCAGGGAACGTATCAGTATGCCGTTTATGCAACCATGCATCATTTCTAGTCGGATTTTCATTTCGCACACAGTCCATATGTCGTCTAGACAGCACAGTGGTAAATGTTATACTCTGCCAAAAATCGGACACATAAAATAAAAGAATAAGTTAACCGAGTAATAATGCTTACTTAATGTAAGGACCAACTTCCGGCGTATTCAGCAATACAGTGAGATGCGCGTTAATCCACAGATCATCTCTGACATTCTTCTGCTTACCAGCAGATGTTGGTTGTCCCGGGAAGGAATCAGAATCTTCAACAGTGTCATATCCGTCATAACTGTCAGGTAGAATTCCAACTGTCTTCATGCTTCTTTTGAACTCACCAAACATCTCAACTGTCTCTTCCAGAATATTCCCTTCTGCAATTGATCCTCCCGGCCTGTATCTGTTACGCACATGCCCTTTAATAACCTTCATGCACCTTTCGAACGGATACATCCATCGAAAGCATACAGGACCACATAGCTTAACTTCATTGGTAAGATGCACAGTTAAGTGAACCATGATATCAAAAAATGATGGAGGAAAGTGTTTCTCGAGTAAGCACAGCGTCACAACGAGTTCTTCCTGGAGTTTGTCTAGCCCTGCCACCTTGATTTCTTTCCTAGATATCGCTCTGAAAAAGTGACAAAACCTCATAATAGCGTATCTTGTTGGCTGCGGCATAATCGATTTGATCGCAACAGGCAAAAATTGCTGCATTAGCATGTGATAGTCATGTGACTTGAGTCCGATAAGCTTACGATCTTTGCAAGACACCAGGGTGGAAAAATTTGAACAGTAACCCTGCGGAACCCTTATCTTGGACAATGTTGCACAGAACTTGTCCTTCTCCTCCGTGGTTAATGTGCAAGACGCTGCTTTTATAGTATATCCACCTTTGCCATTCGGCTTAGGGTGCAACTCTTCTCTCAACCCATGTTCCTTCAGATTCAATCGAGTGTTTAATCCATCTTTCGTCTTACTTTCTGCATGAAGAAGTGTTCCGACAATACTCTCACAGACATTTTTTTCGACGTGCATGAAATCTATACAACGGTGAACAAGATTATGCCGCCAATATGGGTAGCTGGTGTCATAGGTTAAACTTTTCCCAGTAATCTTCATCTTCACCTGTCGATCTTTCAGTTGTTTTAGCAATTTTCCTTTCGATTCTCCTCGTTATCATTTTTCCACCTCTCCCGGGATTCACCTGCACAAAATCCACTTTGA
Source organism: Papaver nudicaule (assembly GCA_023529015.1). Lineage (NCBI taxonomy): Eukaryota > Viridiplantae > Streptophyta > Magnoliopsida > Ranunculales > Papaveraceae > Papaver > Papaver nudicaule. The sequence goes on from JAJJMA010178002.1 coordinate 77,378, forward strand.
TACCCTTCTTTTTCTTTCCCCATGAATTCCTTATAGAGCATACCTCCTTGTATATTTGTTCCCCGGTCATAGGTGCTGGAGCATTCCCATGTTCTACCTGTCCATTGAACCCCTTCTTCTGCCTTCTGAATATATGGTCATCTGGTAGGTATCTTCTATGACCAGTATATGCCTCTTTGCCACAGTTGTTGAGTCTGACAGAGTACGTATTTTCCCACACACCACACAACCTCTTTTTCCACTGTAAGGGCAACCACATAATGTACCAAGAGCAGGATAATCATTAATTGTCCATAAAACAGCTGCACGTAGAGTAAAATTCTCTTTCTTATATTCATCAAAACAGTCGACTCCATGCACAAATAACTTTTGAAGATCCTCAAGGAAAGGTTGTAACAAAACATCTATGTCCTTACAAGGCCCACCATCTATCAGTAATGACAGCATCATGAACTTTCTTTTCATACACAACCACGGCGGAAGGTTGTAAACCACCGTCAAAATTGGCCATAAACTGCGATGTTTATTCGTGCCTGTGTTTACATCAACTCCGTCAGCCGAAATGCCTAGCCGCAGATTCCTAGGATTCGTACCAAAATCAGGGTATCTATCGTCCATCGCTTTCCATGCCGGTGAGTCTGCCGGATGACGTAGAACACCCTCGTCCTTCTTTCTACCTGTGTCGTGCCATATGAGATATTTAGATATATTCTCTGATTTATACCACGCTTTCAGCCTGGGAATGATGGGGAAATACCACATTACTTTTGCTGGAATATTTCCATACACGTCGCCTGTGTGTTCGTCCACTTTCCATCTAGATTCCCCACAAGTGGGACACTTGCTCTCGTTTTTGTACTCTTTCCTGTACAGAATGCAGTTATTGATACAAACATGTATCTTTTTGTACCCTGATCCCAACAATTTAATAAACTTCTTAGCCTCGTATGTATTTTTTACCAATTCATTATCTGGAGGAAGCATTTTCCCCAGCAGATCTAGAAGTTCATTAAAAAACTTGTCTAATGCTCCGTGCTTGCTTTTTAAGTTGAACAACTCACACATCGATGACATCTTTGTATATGTGCATCCTTTGTATAGGGGTGTTTCAGCTTCCTTCACTAGCTCTTCTATCTTCTCCCTTGGTAAATCACCCACTGTTTGGTCGACCATATTTTTAGTCTCTGCAGCATCTGTTGGAGTCTCCATCTCAAAATCATAATCACGATCATTATCACTATCAGGCCCCCTTCTTGGTGACTCTTCTTCTTCTTCTTCCCCATGCTCAGTCCATTTGGTATAATGTGGATTTATTCCGTGCTTGAATAGATGAAACTGTACCTTGCTCGCCTTGTGGTGATAGACGTTAAAACATTTCTGACATGGACACCAGATTCTGATCTGTTCGTTCTTGTTTCCTGAGCCGGTGTCTTCTGAATGGTCGATAGCAAACTCTATAAATGCATTTACTCCATCTCGATAAGGCTTTTCTCTTCTATCGGTGACCATCCAAGATTTATCCATTACTCTAGGATCCATTGTGAACACCAACAAATTATCGGCTAGGTAGAAACATACAGATCTTGTTGTTAACCACCTGTAGAAATGTTTATGTTGTTTTATTAAAATTCTTAATTATAGTCACAAAGGATCATGTATGTATACAAATAATAATCACAGACCACAGTCTGAAGAGAAAATATATACAAGAATCCCACATTATATGAATTATACCAACCGTCAACATATTACTTAATACACTTGGTCATTATCCGCTCATTTCATTCATTCAAGCGATTAAAAATTACATACATAACACACATAAAAATTGCATACACACCACACATAAAAGAAGCCCCCCCTAAAATTTACAATCGTTCATACAAAAACCCTAACTGACAACTGAAAGATAACCTACCAAAAAGAAAAAAAATCAGCTACTAGATTTCTTCCAAAAGAATGCAAAGAAAACTACCAATGCAAATCTAAAATCAAAGCAACAAAACAGAGAAAATCGAACAGAATAATAGAAGATTCTATGGAACTGGAAGACCTACACGTTCGAACAAAGCAAGATGCTTAACTTGGAGCAAAAGTGATTGGGAATTGGTTCTGCAGGAAGATATCACACAGTAAACACAAAGTTTTATTTTCTAGGGTTAGCCTTTTCTAGATAGATTATAGGAGTAAGATTTAGGGAGAGAGAAGAGACATGGAAATCGAAATGAGATTTTCGGAAAATTTGGGTTAGTTTTGGCGGTATAAATTGTAACGACATTGAACTGTAGTGTAAATGGAGATCCGTTAACAAGGGAAGTTATTTTTTCTTATTTTTAACAAGTGATCTCGTGGAATAAAAACTGAATTTTTTTTCCGAAGGCAATATATATATTTTTTTTGGAATAAAAACTGAATTACGGTCTCTGTTAAGCTCCTGATATTTCGTCTGTTTTTATTTTGATCAGCAAACATAGTTATATATACGAAAAATTACTTGTATGATTTATCAATTTGCAATTTGTGAGAAAAATTAGATAAAGATTAATAAGTAAATTCGTTATACGCATTCAATGTGGTGATGTACGCGTATATTAGTAATGCCGGAAACTGTATATTCGGTCGACTTAGAGTCGTATATGGAATATACATCCCCTAACATTTAGTTACCATTAAACAAATTAGGGTTTACCTTTGAGAAATATAAATAGTGACCGAAGAGGTTACAAATTGGGATAGATCAGACGAGTACAATGAGTTCAAACAAAAGAGATGTGAGACATTTTCTTGAGCCAGTGAAGAGAAGTGCCAAAAACCCTAAGCTAGATCATCTTGAGGAAGATGAGCCAAACCTAGCATTTATTCCGCCAAACAAATTAACTACCACAATAACTATGGGCGGGGTGCAAAGCATCTCTGATGTCCCATTTGAAACGGAAATACATGTTGAAATCAATGGTGTTGAAATTCCCGCAGTTGTCATAATTGATGATGTAGAGAAGGGTACTCCTGCTTCTGTCCACGTCTCTGGTGATTCTTCTCCCCCCGAAGGTTTTGCTTCTTTGGATGACTTCGAATTGTGTATCAAAGAGGACATAGATGCTCTTCACAATCTATTTCCAGCTGTATACAATAAGGAAGATCATGATGATGTTGACGATGACTCGTGTCCAAGTGAAAGTTCTTCCTTCTGAAAGAAGGCAGGAAGATCCAAAAGGGATACTATTTATTCAATTCTGTTAGGATCTCGATCAAATGTTTCAAATTTTCATTTATTTTCTTTTTAGTTTTTTTTTTGTTAGGTCTTGATCAAGTTATGAAGCAGTGTGTAATGGGCATTACTAATAAAATAAAGTGAATATCGTTTATATTAGGTGAATAAGCTTAAGAAACATTTTTTTTTTATAGGACATAAGTTATTTTACGATATAACAATTGTATCGTTATTTGTTTTTCAACCAAATGAACGTCAAATAGAAACATTTACAACATCAATTACATTTCTAAATATTTATTTATCACTTAATAAAATTAGATATTATGTATTGTCATAAATTTAATCAAAATAACAAAAATATAATGGTAATAACTAGGTAGATTTCATTTTTATCGCTTGGGTTGTTTATAATCTGCATGAGGAATCCCGCACGTTATTATCGCTTGCGGGAGTTGGAGTCTACATCTATTCATGTTAATGAACATCTCGTGGAATTGGTTCGTGGGGCGGGTCGATGCAGCTGTCCTTCTGACCGTGATGTTATCGTCCTTTTTCGACAAGTGCATCAACTTCGAGACCAAGTGAATATGCTTCAAGACACCCTACGAAGGGCACTGGAAACCGGTGATGATGATGTTGATGATGATAATGAATGAAGATTGGAGAGAAAAGGGGATTCTTATGTTAGGAGTATGTTTAAGAGTATTAATGATATATAGTTAAATGGTTTTTTTTTTTGTAATAACAAATTTGATGATTAGTTTTTTTTTTTTTTTTGGATAAACTAGAAATTTTATTAGAACTTAAGCCACCATGAAGTTTTGATCATTTGATAGAAGATCATACACAAAAGAAGGGAAATTAACCGCAGAATCTAAAAAACAATTGGACTGCCTAACATACTTAGAGACACCATCGGCGACCTGATTATCGTCTCGACTAACAAAAGAAAATTGACAGAAAGCAAAAGTACTACTCAAAAACTTGATATGCTTAATGATATTGTTGTTCTCCCAATGCACTAGAGCTGAAGTACCCGTAATAGACTGAATTACTAGTTTAGCATCTGCTTCAATGTGAATTTTCCTGAAAACCTTAGCTCGAGCCCATCTTAAAGCAAAAATATAATGGTAATAACTAGGTAGATTTCATTTTTGTGTGAAATACACATGTAATGTAGTGCATTGTGTCGCGTGCTGTGCTGTGATGTGCTTTATCGCGTGTTGTGCTATGCCGCGTGCTTGTTTGTGCCGCGTGATGTGATGTGCCGTGTTGTCGATTAGTCAAGCACGGCACAACACACTAAGCTAGCGTGTTGTGCCTGTGTCGTGCTTTGTCGCGTGCCGTGCTGTGCTGTGCCCAAATTTTAGCGTGCTGTGCTGTGCCATTAACGTGCTGACATGGCACAATTTACACCTCTAGTGACATATTCAAAGTTTCAAAAGAAGTAACTGCAGCATTGGTATCGACCACACATATAAAGTCTCTTCTAATATAAAAAGAAAAACAACTTCTAAAACAACCAAATAAAGCTCGACATTCATGCATAATCTTCTTAGCTTAAGAAACAATTAACACCTTGCCCATCGGTGGTAATACGGGTGGTTAGTTTTAACACACCATGCCATATTTTTTAGTACACACATGTAGTCTGTACATGCGACTCCACGGTGAAGATTCCCACTCAAATTCTCGACCGTAGATCTAGTACATCTGTGGTACCAATTACACGACTTAGTGCAGCTGTGCCATAACCAAGCCCATTTGACTGACCACAGAAACCCACCCGAGTAATTCTACGTTGACAAAGGTTTACACAAAGATTTACACATTGGGGGATCCGACAGTCAGTACTCTGTGACTGAATCATAGGATATGGTGTGATGTGCAGTGGGGTCTGCTCTTAAAATTTAGTTGTGTCTTGTTGTGTAAACCTTTGTGTAAAATCCTTTGTGCATCTAGAATTCTTGAACCCAGTTAAATATCACGGACTTGTATACCTGGTATTTCGCCCTAGTCTTATCCACAACGAAGAAATCTCCGTTTGAATATGGTTCACAAAATCTGTTCACGTTGTAGGGAAAGGAGGACCACCAAATCGAAAGGAAAGCGACTTCCACATTTTTTCTGTACAAATAAGGTCAGTAATTTTATATCCTGATTTATTGCAAACTTAAATAAAGCAACTGATTTCCAGATTCAGGGTTTGTGTACTCTTCAAATCGATTCTTATGAATTGATGTCCCATGATAATCCATGACAAATAATAGAATTGGTCTTTTGATTATAAAGCATTGTTGTTATGTACAATTTGTTGTTTCATTCGAATTGTTGGTCCTACAACAAATATAAGCAAAGCAAATGTAGACATAGAGATTCAATTTAGCTCCACATGTTGATTATGTACATGTTCCATGTTCGATTGGTTACTCAAAGACCTCACAGTACAATGCCATTGAGAAAAACATAAATGCAAAATCTTAAATTCTATCTGAATTTGACTATGGTTATTTGACATGTCTATTTGGTCGTCCAATGTGATTGTTACAACCTGCAATATGCAGCTATTTCTTTTAATGATTGTGTTTTAGGGGTAGCCATATATACTACACGAAAGTTAATTGAATGATGGAATATCCAATGCAGGTTCTGCATATGGCCGTCGATTTTACCGAAAATGAGGATATGGCAATTGTCCGAGCATGGAAGACAGTTACAGACCACGATTACCAAATGCTTATGAATGGGAACTTCTGCAATGCACATATAACCCATGCCCATCTGTGGAACCGCGTATTTGCAGTTTTTGCAGCTATAGATGGCAACGGTAACAGGAGGAGATCCAGGGGAATCAGAGATAGATTTCAATCCATCGCTCGTAAGATGGCACGCTTCAATGAAATCAAGGAAACTATAATGGACCCAAACATAAATCCCACAATGACAACTGAAGATGCAGTAAGTATCCACGTCCATACCTGCAGCTCCGTATTAACGTTTTTAGTATCCATCCCACTGCAGCAAGCACGCACCCTTATATTTAATAGCATGAAATTCCCATCAGCATCTGCCATGTCAATCTCTATTATTTGTGAACATTATTGATCCTAGGGTATCTCTACATTTTCAAAATATCATTGCAGCGGATATTTATTTTGAAAAAGAAAACGAACCTTTCACTCATGTTAGATGCCTGGAGATATTCTTCGACCTCTGAACCATCAGTATGGGAAGTCTATAATAGGATCAGTTCAGCTTTTTTGTTTGACAGTCAGAGGAGGAATACCACAGATTCTTTTTGTTCTACGGTTATAAGCACATGAGCCACACATGTAATCTTTACTGCTGGTATTATTTCCTCATGTCTATATGTCTGAAAATATTTGCAAACACGTTAAAATTGTTGGCACATCACAACACGGCACATGGCACGTAAAAGCACAGAATGTGACTAGATTTGTGCCTATGCAACATGTCATTGATCCGCAATTGATCAAGAAAATTTTAGTGATGGTTTTGTTGCAGTACTTTGGGTATGCTCTTCTTATTGCTTTACAATCTCTCTTCCATTCTTAGAACAATGTTTTTTTTTTAAGTTTTTTTTTTGTGGTTTAAGGATTATAAATTTGGAATATTATTGGTTGCATGTTTGAATTGCTGTTTAATATTTTGGGGGTTTAATAGATTATGTGGTTTTTCATGGTTTCCATATCAGAACATATATGATCGTATGAGCGTGCAACTTGTGGTGGTATATATGACATGTGGGTTCATGTGGCTCAGATTTCCTTCCTGAACCCAAAAAACCCACTTTCAATCACACAAAAAAAGAAACAAAGATCAAACTTAAAGATTAAAGATTAAACATTAATTATACATATATAAACTGCAATTTTTACAACCCAAAATATTCTTATAAATAGTAATTATACATAAACAAAGGCTACTTCGCATCATAGCCTGAACCCAAAATATTCTTTCCCAAAATATTCTTTCCCAAAATATCAACCACCAGATTCTTTCCCACATTCTTTCCCCACATTCAACATAAAAAAAAAAAACTAATTAACTTATTTCTTCATCGTCATTCCTGTCAAGATTGCTTCAAGAGGATTTTCCTTCGAGCTTCAACAAGTTGTAGCCTCTCTTGAAGACTTAAAAACACCGGACCACCAACTACCAGTGCCGTGGAACTGGAATCCTCACAATCTCTGGCATCAATCTGGTGTAGAAATACTCATCTCCTTCAGCCCTGATATCTTCATAAGCTTTAAAATGGTAACTGCAGCAGTATGCATACCATGTAGTATAGTTAAAAGGTGGCTTTGGGAAATCCCAATACGCAGTAATTTCCTCCTCCTCTTCTGGTTCTGGCTCTGGTGCTGGTGGAGGTGGTACTGGTGCTGGTGGAGGTGCCACTGCTGGTGGTGCTGGTGCTGGTGCCTCTCTCATCAGATGATATAACTGATCCTGATACCACCAATCTGGTCTCTCAGTTCTGCTGGAAGAAAAATGAAGAAGCTTTCCATCCAAACCACACTTGTACAACTGCCTATTGTCTTTGATCACGTTTTTCTTTATGATTGCTCTGCATGTATTGTTGAGATATGCAGGATTAAGCCATGGATCACCTATAAAATTCATCTTGAATAAGAAGAAGAGAAGTTTTTTTTCTGTTTTTTTTTTCTGGAAGAAGAAAGAGAAGATGGATTCCTAATTTTCCTCTCAACTGAGATTTTATAGCCGATTTCATTTATGGGTATTTACTGAAATGGTACATTTTTAGACGCAATTTTGACCATGCGTCCTCTCAATTTGTATTCCCCGTGTCTAATTTACTCGGTGTTAAACCCTCCTCCACCCACGCGTTCAAAAGGCATCATTAATTCAACCTAATCTAGTCTATTTGCAGCGTCGGGTTAACTCTGGTCGTTCACTCAACCCTTCAAATCATACATTCATTACCCTGATAGATTTGTATATCTACATTGCAGACGATTTGATTGAAATAATTCAATAGAAGAAAGATAGGTTTACAATGGTCTGTTGTTGAGTATAAGTACTCAAACAGTAAACTCTCGACATACACAGACCGACACTCTCACGTGCAAGTTGCACAAGACACTCACACCTACAACTCACACGCTCACCAGTACAACCACACTCTCTACACTATTATACCCTTCCTCTCATCATAATAACCCTTCATAATAACCCTTCCTCTTTCAAGCATTAATTCACTCTCTTTCTAGACTCTACAATTCCCCTCATTAATTTACTCTCTTTCAATTGTTTGTTAGAGTAATGATCAGAATTGACATATTGAAATTCGACTTTGGAGCATGGCATTGATTTTTGATTTGAAACACACCACACCAACACATAATATTTTATACAAATCACAATCGGAACCTGCATAATATCTTTAGTCAATGAGAAGGCTTATACTGTTGGGTTGGGTAGGGTTATACCTTCAAATCAAATAGAAGAACATAGATAGCTAGGGTTTTGCATGCTGTAGCCGTCCCCTGTTAAATGCTTGACTTATACTGAATGGTGGAAATTGCCAATTGTTACACGAATTTTCTTTAATTCATTTTTACCCTAGATTTATTAGGAAAACAGATCAGCTCTATATATTCGCTAAATCCCTTCTCTTACTCTAGATTTACCCTAGATTTATAAGGAAAGTATTTTATGTAAATATGGATAGTACGGAGATCCAATATATTTCTTTAATATCGAAAAAATAAAATATTCAAGATATAATTTTTGTTACCAAAAATCAGTAGCGTCAACGGACAAAGCTATACCATGTACTACCTTACATAAATGAATCACTATCTTCACAATACGCCCAATATTATAATTAGTTGCACATCTCTTGCAACCAGGATGGTCTTGATGGCTACATATATAACCAGCTACTACTACTACTAATTAGGCTAGGTATAGGGTGGTAATTATGTTGGCAAGGGATACTCACATCGAAAGTCTTAAGATAGATAATTATGTATGTTGGCAAGGGATACTTGAAATGAATTTATTTTGGATGCAATTGGCCTTTTTTGGCATTTTTGACTATATATAAATTTCATAAAAATAATGGAATGATGTATATATATCTTCTCACAAAATCTTCTACTCTAAAAGCATCTAATTGGGAATTAGACAGAAGTATCTAATTATTTTTGGCATGCCATTTTTTTAAATACAAATATCTTTTGGCATGATATATATTTTATCTTCGAAAATGCCTATAGTGGCTCAGTACATCCCTTGTGGTCCAGACCATCTGAAGCGGTTACTAAATTCGAACGATGGCATGTAGGGCGGTTAATTGGTGATAACCCTAATTTCTGCATATAAGGGAAAAAAACACCTACACAGCTTCATCATTTCCTCCCAAGATAAACCTAAGAAAAAAAATCTAAGAAAATAGAGTGATACGGATACCTGAAACCCTAGAGAAAAATGGCAAAAGGAGAAGTTAGCAAGAAGAAAACAAAACTAAGTTATGATAATATTCGTTTTTTATCACAAAAATTGTCGAGAGAAGAACTTGAATCTTTGGTAGGGTTCTTCCTGAGAGAGATTGAAGCGAGAAAAAGGCAAGAGAATAGACCTGAGTATGAATTGTGGAAGGCCGCCATACAAAAATCAAAGGAAGAAGAGGATAAATTATACAAGAAGTTTCTTTGGAAAAAGGCTGGTGGGACTCTTTGGCTGAATCTACGCAAGCCAAAACAGATACACTCAAACTGGAATGGAGAGGAAGACTATGAGGAAATGGAAAATTCAGAGGATGATCTGGAGGATAATGATGATTTGGAGGATGACAGCGACGAAGGTAGAGATTATGGTTACTTAACTGATACTAGTAATGAAATGTAATGGTTTGTGGAATCCTTACAATAAGATTTTTAATTATTGAAATTCCTGGCCCGAGTGGTTTAATTTGAAGTAGGAGTAATCTCAGTATATCTCAAACTCATAGGACATGTTAATGGGCAACGCCATAATAAATAGTTTTTGCTACAAATGAATAAGTAATGTTTTGACAGAAATTAAGCATATGAAACATTGAAATGTATGGAAACATTAAGAATGCTTCAATCGTGGTAACAATGTTGACTCAATACAAGTAAAAGTTGATTAATACTACGAGTGAAGCGGTTAAGTAAGCAAGAAAAACAATCATATATATTGAAACGAATGAGCACCTCCAAGAACATATAATTTTTCTACTAAACAAAATAGCAAGGGAAAACGAAAACAAGGATGGCTGGTTTTCAACCAAACAAAAAATATCTAGAAACATAATCAAAACATAAAAAAAAATTGTTTATTCAATCATCCAAAAACTTTTTTTGATGGCGGGCTCTGGTGGAACTTCGGGTGTAGTTCCACTACTTATCTCTTCTATAGGTATTGGCTGCTCGGGTATTACCGGTATTCCAGGCACAACATCATCAGAAGGCTTATTCTCATTCACAGGAATGGGAGCATCGGCAACAATCTCAACACCAGCAACAACGTTATGGTCAATCACGTGGGCATTCTCAGGAACATCAGGAACATCAATATGAACTTCAGCAGGAATAGTTGTTTTTACAGGAACCATATCTTCATCACCACCAATATCAACATCTTTAGGGATAGACCCATTGCCAACATCAGTATGAACTTCAGCACTAACCGGTATACCAGGAACCGGAGCAACACCATTGATGGTAATGGTGATCCTTAACCTTTTTGGTTCTAGCCTTACAATCCTTGGCCTTCTTGGGATGTCTGAACTCATTTTTGTGACTCTCGATTTCTTGGGTGTATGGTGGTGTGATATTTTCTACGTCTTGAATCACTATTTATTTATTAATGGAAACCCTAATTTTCTTAGGTTCACATCATTTACCTAATTTTCCGGTATTTCGCATCTTCAAATCAACCAAATACGTCAAATTCCATATCTCTAAATATATGCTCATACACGCGGACAAACCATTATTATTTGACTCGTAATTTTTATTTTTATTAAAAGCGGCTGCAAGGAGAATACGAGATAGAATGAGAATATATATAGGGCTAAGAGTATATATCGATACACATAATCTCCAAACATAACAAACTTAACAAATCATATCCAACATCCCTTGACTCATCTATTTTAAGGATCTTCATCATATCTAAAACCGGCAATAAAGATAATGAGAGATATGGACTGAGGGTATAATCTTTATCAAAAATTCCTAACATAACAAACTTAACAAATCATATCTAAAATCCCTTGACTCCCCTATTTCTTAAGGATCTTCATCATATCTAAACTTAATGAGCTGATAACCTTTATCTAATTTACTTTTTAAGCTCGTGCGAGATACTTTTTTTGTTAAATCCCAAATTGTATTAATAATCCAAAAATACACAACAAGTGTTACATACACAAAGGTTCAAGAAAAGAGACATTGTGTCCCAAAAACTTGAAACTAAGGAAAACGAAAATAAGTTACATTAGGGGACTCAATATATGTTAGGAAATCTGGTCTACCCTCAAAAGATTCGACCAAACCCTCTATGAGCTCACTTCCCCTCTTAGCCATCGTATCTGCTGCAAAATTTGCTTCACGATAAGTGTGAACAAAAATAATCCGTGTATAGCACTGTCTAATTGCTTCTAGCCTGCCCAATATAACCATGGAACAGCCCCATTTTGGATGGCCAAAAGTGCCCCCTTAGAATCTGCACGTACCCTGATTTTGTCATAACCGAACTTCCTAGCCCATTCAAGCCCAAAAATAATAGCTTGCACCTCCGCTTTATAATTCGTCGTAGAACCCAGGCCCATCGAAACAGCCCCTAAAACAGTCGAACTATCATCCCTTGCGACAATACCCAACCCACCCATACCCGGATTCCCTAACGCTGATCCATCACAGCAGATCAGAATTTCTTCAGCGTCCGGCAGGTCAAAAAAATACGGAATCGGGACAGCACACTTTACTGACCTGTGTTTCACCCTGAAAAAATTCAGAAGCATAAGGTCTTCCACACAGTTGAACATATTACCTCTCAGCCTGATAGCAAAGTTATGAACCAGTTCGAAAACTCGCAGCTTGAACCTGTGAGGAGTTAGTCTTCTCTGATTGTAAACGATAGTATTACGGTTCTTCCACAGCTCAGCACGCACCACCAAAATAGTTACAAGCCATAGATCCTTCACCATTCTACTTCTGTTTCCGATTTGAGCATAGCAGCTAGCCAAACCTGGGACTGGCATAACATTAAAAATGTCATGAACCCACTGCCAGATTTCCTTAGCATAATCACAACTCCACAGTAAATGATCGACTGTTTCTTCTTCCCTCTTGCACACGCAACACCAATTGACCATCTGGACTTTAAATCTGCTACTTATCACATCAATTGTCGCACACACCCCTCTTTCAATCTTCCAATTTTGTGCCGCCAAGGATGGATGTACTTCTTTACGCCATAAAAGCTTCGCAGAGCTGAAATGTTGGTGCTGTCTACGTATAAAATTCCTTGCTGATGAAACGGTGAAAAGCCCTTTATCGTCAGGCATCCATACAAGCCTGTCTACTCCACCAGTTGGCTTGGGAAGAAGCTCAAGACTCATACCTGCAGAAAACATAACGTTAGCAATGTTTGGTGGAATGACCCATAGGCCATCCACTAAAATATCACTCACACGAGCCTGGAAGTATTGTTTTTGCGACTCCGGTATGTTGTAGAAGTAGGCTAAGCTCTGCTGTCCACACCATGTATCAAAAAAGAGAGATGTATCTCTCCCATCCCCTATGACAGACGCAGTATTACTCTCCACAGTTTTATAAACCAAACGAACACCTGGTAGAATTGATGACTTGGTATAATAATCCACCAAAGCTCCATTCCTCTTCAAGTACTTAGCCCGTAAAAATTTCGCCCAAACCTTGTTGGAATTACGAATACTCCACCACAATTTCATCAACAAAGCCTTGTTCATAATCCTCATTCTAGTGAGTCCTAGCCCCCCTTCACTATATGGACAACAAATCTTGTCATACGAAACAATCAAGGCTTTACTCACCAAAGAATCACCCGTCCAAATAAAATTAGCAATAGCCCTTTCACATTGACGAACAAATTTCAAAGGCCATTTATAAACAGCCATATTGTGTATAGAATAGCTTGCTATAACCGATTTAACAAGAACCACTCTATCTTGAAAGGACAAAAGCTTACCCTTCCAGCCAACCAATTGGTTTTTGATTTTTTCAACCACATTGCATATATGGTTGTATTTAATTGCACCTGGCATGACCTTAACTCCCAAGTATCTATCAGGAAAAGATGCTAATCCCATCCCCAGATAATCAACAATAGCTCTTTTCCTGCTTGATGAACCCCCTCCATAATAAAGCTTGCTTTTTTGTCTGCTTACAGTTTGACCCGAAGCAAGACGATATCTCTCCAGTAAATCTACTAAATTCTTCAAACTTTTCTTATTACCTTTACAAAAGATCATAATATCATCCGCAAAGAATAAATGAGTGGGAGAAATACCTTTTCTGGTAACCATATGAGTCATCTTGCGCTCAGTGAAGAGTTTGGTAATGTTTCTACTCAACACATCTTCAATAAGAACGAAAATCAAAGGCGACAAAGGATCACCTTGCCTCAAACCTCTATCAATTGTGAAAAAACCCTCTGGACTCCCATTAACAAGAACCGAGAGTCTAGCAGAGCAGAGAATAGAGAGAATCCAAGAACACCAGGAATCAGAAAAACCATACCTTCTAAACACCTCAATGACAAAGTTCCAGCTGACAGTGTCAAGCTCGTGCGAGATACACGTTTGCTAGTTCAAGTTTCCTATTTAAGGTCATATGCTGTTTTATACTAATCACTTTTTTTTTTTTGATCGAGAATATTAATCACTTTTTCAAAGAAAATGAACTGCATATCTTATTGTTTCCAGTATTTTGCAATTGGTTCTAAAGATGTCCAATGCAATTCCGTCAAGAATGTTCTAGAAAATGAATTTAGGATCGATTCAGTAGTTATTCAACCTAGACTTGGGTTGTTTATAATCTGCATGAGGAAGCGAGCACATTATTATCGCTTGCGGGAGCGGGAGTCTACAACGATTCATGTTAATGAACATCTCGTGTAATTGGTTCGTGGGGCGGGTCGATGCAGTTGTCCTTCTGACCGTGATGTTATCGTCCTTTTTCGACAAGTGCATCAACTTCGAGACCAAGTGAATATGATTCAAGACACCCTACGACGGGCACTGGAAACCGGTGATGATGTTGATGATGATAATGAATGAAGATTGGAGAGAAAAGGGGATTCTTATGTTAGGAGTATGTTTAAGATTATTAATGATAGTTAAATGATTTTTTTTTTTGTAATAGTAACAAATTTGATGATTAGTGAATGGAATTGAGATATATAAGTTTTCAACATTTGTGTTTTAGATTTTCTTTGCTCAAAGTTCTAGATTTCTTGCCTTCTTATATCCAACGTGGTTAGTTTCCCGAATTTTTAGATTTCTAGCCAATAATAAATCAAAGAGAATATTGTGGTGGTTATCTCCATAAATTTGGGGCATTTTTTCCCCAAAAATATCGATATTTTTTCCCACCAAAATATCAATTTTGACTAGAATAACATGTAGCCTATTCGTTTTTTTTTTTTTTTTTTTTTTTTTTTTTTTTGAAGAGGGAGGGGGATGAAACCCCAAACTTCATTCATAATAAAATATACTCCCTCCGTTTCTTTTATATAGGCGGAAATGTGACTTTTTCATGTTTCAAATTATAGGCGGAGTACAATTATCAAGGCAATTTTTGTGTTATGTATAAGACAAAGGGCAAAACAGGAAAAAACATGTTAATTTATGAATTCAAAAATGTTTTCTTAATCTAAGAGAATTGGTCCCTCCGCCTATATAATTGAAACGGAGGGAGTAATTACATAATACGGAGTATTCAAACAAAATTCTGTACTAAATATATGTAGATTGAAAGGAGAATTGAAATCGTCGGATGGTTTAGGACCATCTTGATGGATACTCTCCATGAAGATATGATGCTTCCATAAAAGAAGTAATATGCCCAAATTCACCATCGAATTCTGTAAGAAGATATGAAAGATTGAACGAAATTGAAAGTCCAGTTTGTTTTTTATACTTAGACAACAAATTACTAATTCCAATCATTATTCGTAAACATTGTATACTTTCCATGGCATAACCTATATGAATTCAAATAAGTATTTAATAAAGATAATTTACTAGTAATATCTAACCTAGATAAATTAGTCTAAGCTAAAATGAAAATGGAACTAGCTCAATTTATGTGGGACGGAGGGAGTATTAATTTTTGACGAATACGACAACATAGTTCGTCCGCTTGCTCAAAAGGGTAATCTTGTCAATTATGAAAAAACATGGAATAGTGCGTCCAATTGCTCATACTGGAGTATTCCTAGAAGTTGGGAATCTTCGCCGGAACACGAAACCTGACGATTTTTTCTCATATTATTCCTTCTGGAGTATTCGAAGAAGTTGGGAATCTTCACTGAAACACCAAACTAATTGATTTTTCTCATATTATATTCATACTGGAGGTTTGGAATCTTTGTCGAAGCACGAAACTTGAAGATGTTTCTCTTATTATTCGTATTCCAAGAAGTTGGGAATCTTCGCCGAAACACGAAACCTGACGATGTTTCTCATATTATTTCTACTTGAGTATTCGAAGAAGTTGGAGATTTCCAAACTAATCGATTTTTCTCATACTATATTCATACTGGAGGTTTGGAATCTTCGTCGAAGCACAAAACTTGAGAGATGTTTCAGTATTCCAAGAAGTATGGGAATCTTCACCGAAACACGAAACCTGACGATGTTTCTCATATTAAAACTTACTTGAGTATACCAAGAAGTTGGAAATTTCCGCCAAAGCACCAAACTAATCGATTTTTTTCTCATATTATATTCATACTGAAGGTTTGGAATCTTCGTCGAAGCACGAAACTTGAGATGTTTCTCATATTATTCATATTCTAATAATTAAGTTGGGCCGAAACACGAAACCTAACGATGTATCATATTATTCATACTTGAATATTCCAAGACCTTATACCATTTTTTCGCTCTTTTTTTCGTACAATGGGGTAATGCTTGGCACTGGGACTTGATCAATCATCATCAGGCATATACGGAGTATTTTATATTGGTTGAGTTTTAATCTCATTGCAATTCAAGCTAGAGAGAATAATGAAGTGTGAAAGGGGTAATGCTTGGCATTGGGAATTGATCAATCTTTACATGTGGGCTTTTGTAGTTGAATCAACCGGCTAGTCTTAAACATGCACGGTCATGCAATAGTCCAAATTCAGATCTACGACGGTCATGTTTCCCAAGTACATCACTACTGGCCTAGCCTATTTTTAGAGTAAATCCTATATTACCCCTTGTTTGATCACTACTACTAGTTCAGGTAAACATCACTAATCAATCCAACCCCGATCACCCGTTAGGATCACCTGAATAGCTTTGAGGTAATGTTACCCACTCTAACTGAAAATGACCTCTGTTAATAAGACATACTAGTATGATGGAAGTGGGGCACCACTTAATGATAACCTTTTTTCATCTTTTTGATCGGGCAGAATATTCTTTAGTACTACATACCCAAAAATCTTTCCATATCCAAAAGTGAGTTTGGATTTTGCAAATATACTGCCTAATTGGGAAAAGGTAAAATATTTCCCTAATTGTCCAAACATGACCTATGGATCAGGGAGAATTACTTGCGATCATGTGCATCAATGTGACCATAAAAAAAAACACTCGGTAAAAAAAAATGGTTGAAGATCCGCTGTACCAATTAATGCTTAAGAGGATTCATCTTTTGGATTCTGGGGTTTGGCTAAATTGCTGGCCATCTCACAATCACTCTCTGGTTTCCTATATTTGTTCTAATTTGGGATTTTCTCTGATTAGGGATTTTCTTAATCAGTTTCTTGGCTTTATGAACCTTTATAGTCGGGGAAGTTTCGTCACTAATTTATGGCCATTTAAGTGTGGTGGTGACACGTCGATTTAAATTTTCTGATAATCTGTACCATTTCCATACGCAATTGCTCATGCGTATATGCTATCAATGAAAAATTAAATTACTTTTGATAACCACCGCAAGTAAAATTTGTAGAGTTTTCAAGAGAGTAAAAATTACGGTTGAGTGTGCGATTAGACTTGAGATGTGGCTATGGTGCATGCTGGAACGCGTGGGGTGTGTAGAGTTTTCCAGAGAGACACGACTTTTGATAAGATCGGCTATAAAATCTCTAGTCAAGAGCAATTGAGATTTTGGAGAGAAAAATTTGGAGAAAATTTAGGAGAATATTTAGGAAATTAAATGGCAAACCCCGGAGGAGAAAATGATACTTACTACAGATTTGTGAGAGAATTAGCATTCAGTCTCAGTGTCATCGAGATGCAAAGACTAGTAAGAGATGTAGAGAAAAATCTGACAGAAATTGAAACAAAGCTTGAAAAAAGGAGACCAAGAGAGCAATTTCTGCAGAGAATGAGAGAAAATGCTGCAGAGTTTGAGAAGTGGCTGATTAAGGTAGAAGCAAGGAAGATAAGAAAAACAGGTGGTAATGCAGATGCTTATTGGAAAACCCGTAGAAGCGAGACAGAAGAAGATAGTGAAGAAGAGGTTCCACCAAATGCCAGAGAGAAGAGAGTGAAGAAGACTTCAGAGGAAAAAAGGAATGAGAAACTTCAAAGGGAGAGGTTATTCCGGCTCTACTGGAAGGAGAAGCACCAGTACCCAAGCATTTTTTCCAGGACCTGAATGAATACTTGTCAGGGGAGGAGGATGAAACTGAGGATTCTGAAGAGGAGAGTGAGAAAGATACAGATGAAGACATGAAACCCAGCAACAATGGATATGGAACCCAGCCTCTTCGGATGATGAGTACATTGATCCTGAGGATTTTTATGATATATTGGGCGAGATAAGTGAAGACGATGAGATCTCTGATGAATCAACTGATGAATCAAGTGAAGACAGTGCCGGGGATACGAGCGATGGTGATGATGAAGACGGTGCCGAGGATATGAGCGATGGTGATGATGAAGACAGTGACGAGGATGATTGAATTCCCTCGTAGCAGACCAAATTCAGGAAGCCATGCATCCAAATTTTGCAATCTATCTTCAAGAGAGGCTTCAACTGAAGCTTGAAAGAAAATTCCTCTTGGAGACGGCAGGTAGTAGTTTGTCTTTCTCTCTTTCTCTTGTTTATACTTTGTTCTGTTTTTATGGTTGAAAGTGAGTGGTTTTTTGGGGGAAGTTATAAGGAAATGGATGTTGGTAATTGGCTATGATGCGAAGTAGCCTGCAAAAAAATTACCTGGGAAAGTTGTGAATGGAAATGAGGGGAGATATTTTGGTATTTTGGGGTTCAGGGAAGATATCTTCTGAATGTGGTTTTTAAGCTTTTGATCTGTAATGGAATGGATCTTTTGATGTAATTAATTTTTTGGGTTGTAAATAGCCTTGAAGCTTTAATGGAAAGTTGCAATTTATGTATTGAATTTATCTTTTT
Source organism: Papaver nudicaule (assembly GCA_023529015.1). Lineage (NCBI taxonomy): Eukaryota > Viridiplantae > Streptophyta > Magnoliopsida > Ranunculales > Papaveraceae > Papaver > Papaver nudicaule. The sequence goes on from JAJJMA010178002.1 coordinate 96,224, forward strand.
AAATTTTGATGAAGTCTGAATCAAAAGTTTGATTTAATGGAAAGTTGCAGTTTATGAATTTGAATGTTTAATTTGATTGAGTGATTTTCAGAGGGAAATGGTGTGATTCAAAAATTTACTCATGCTTACATCATGATGACAGATAAGCCTTTGATGTTGACTTATCTTCACTGTAAATATGATTTTCAGCCTTTGGAGCAAAATCCGGCCGACCGGCCAAAATCCGGCCAACATTTAAGTTAAAGTTGCAGACAAAACAATGATACAAAAATTCGAGACAAAAATTTCAAACAAATTTGTTCACTGACAGAAGGGAGAAACAAGAGAGAAACAAAACAGAAAACTAACAGCACCCGACTAATTTACTAACGGCACCAAGAAGGACAGCCCATAACTTTGTTCACTGACAAAAGTGACCTGTAAATTTCAGTTTCATTCAGTCAGGTTAAAGCATTACATTCACATTCGTCTTCTTGGCGGCACTCTTGGTCTCCTGTTTCCATGAACATCAAGCAAACTACGAAATGAGGTCCTTTTCACAATAGCCATCCTTTTATGGGAGTACACTTTTTACTAAACCACCACCCATCTCAAGTACAAGTGGGACCCAACTTATGGTTGATTAAAGTATTGAAGTTACCTAAAAAGATCCGTTTACAAAACTAAGATACCATAATATGGTGGACCCTCATGAGGGTAAAATAGTAAATTGATAATATTTGATTTTTTCAACCCAATCATACAACTTTCCGAAAAAGGAATTCAGCCAATCATTTGTACAACATTTGACTTTCTAAAAATTGAAATAATGTCCACAAGCGTTCTTATAGAACGAATGTAGACCCCAAGCTACGCAGGTAAAGTAAAACCTTATCTCGACTGCAGTTGTTTGTGGTTCACGAGACGGATTAGTATCCGCCAGGATAGATAAGTAGTCGTAGTCATCGTCGGAGTTCTTTAAATTTTGAAGATTTTACCTTAAATTTGCCATAAATGGGTAGGCTCAGTGTTCCCTGGAGGATCCTGGCTTAGAGTATGGCAAATTAGGGAGTGGTTTGGTGTTCAGACAAAGATTCTTACTCGAATTTGCCAAAAATGGACATGTTTAAGGTTTCTTTAAAGATTCTACCTTAGATTTGCCATAAATGGGTATGCTCAGTGTTCCCGGGAAGATACTGGCGTAGAGTATGGCAAATTAGGGAGTGGTTTTGTGTGCGCACGAAGTTTCTGAGTCACAGTATATAAGTTGAGAATCTTCGGAGATGCACAAAACCTATTATTCCTACTGGAGTATCAAAATAATTCGAGAACCTTCGTCGAAGCACTAAATTAACGATGTTTCTCATATTATATATTCCTACT
>JAJJMA010178021.1:0-10957 GCA_023529015.1 Papaver nudicaule
TGGTGGCGGAGGTAGTGTCAATCACGATTGTGTTGGTGGTGGTGGTGGCAGTGGTGTTGATGGTGATGGTGGTGGAGTAGGCGAAGGCGTGGTCGTGGTGGTGAAAATGGTGTTGATGGTGGTGGCGGTGACAGTGGTGTTGGTGGTGGCGGAGGTGGTGACGGTCACGATTGTGTTGGTGGTAGAGGTGGTGGTTGTGATGGTGGAGGTGGTGGTGGTACAAACGCTAGTTTATAAGAAAAATATCATAATCCATAAGTTTCCGCAAAAGTCATGTGTCTTGGGTTGAGAATTGTAAAAGAAAATAATGTATACATTTTACCTTGTAATATCCACAAGATTCCATAAAAGTATTGAGTCATTAACTATCTACAAAACTTGAATACCTCGGATTGTTATTGAGTTCAATATCTATAAAATTGAATACCTCGAAAGATTAGAGAAACCGAATAAGTCTAATTTGAATACCTCTGAAAATTAGAGAATCCGGATAAGTCTAAATTGAATACCATGGAAATTTCAGGAATCTTAATTATCCATAAAATTCCTGATTGAATACACCCCTGTAAAGTTGGACCGAAGCCACTACCTACAAGCCCAGGTAGCTAGGCAAAGAAATAAAGAAAAATCCCTCCCACCCTGATGCAGACGAGATTCGAACTTAGGTCGTCGGTGTCATCACCCGACTATTTTACCACAGTGACATCTACAATAGAATCGGGTAGCTTGAATGTCAGTAATTTATCTTAGCATCGAAAGAGAGATTTGTGCATGATATACGGTTGGCAGTCATAAGCCATGTGATCACATCCAACACATGAATAGCAGAAAAAAAAAATTCACTATAGAACTCGATATTTAGTTACAATTATAGAATCGGTGGTGGAATACATTTATGCTTAGCTACATAACAGTGAACCAATCAAAAACACCACGAAAGTTGTACTTCACTTAAGGTTTCTGAAAATCCATTGTTGATGATATCCTAAGAAACAAGAACCCTTTCGTTAAAGTGCATCTGTGACATTCCCAAGATCAATCACGTGAAATGTGACCAGTGAAGGGACATAGGCGGCAACTAATTGACGAATGAAAACTTGAACCTTCCATTTTTAGATGAAGTTGAGATGAGTATTGCGAAACCTGGAAATTTCTAGAGAACCCAAGTTACACTTCTCTCTCTTCTAAAAATCCACCATTAAGATGGTATATATTTAGAACCCAAAATACTATATTATGGGGGAAATTGGTAACTTTTGCATTGACTTTGTATAATCATTTAGTTTTCATGGCTAAAATACCCTTTTTGATTTTATTTATTAACAAAATAATTACGAAAACTTTTGTTACCAATTTTTACCGTCCAAAACTCACGGATATATAGATATGGCCGAATCAATTTTCATTGAACATATATCGGATCAGGATCTTAATTGAATGTGTATTCAAATCTCTATAAGATATTTTCGGAAGATGAACCTAAAAAAATGTTACAGTCTTACAGACTAGCGTTGTGAAGAAGACGAAAACCAAACATTGATTTTGTCTCTTGGTTAATGGTGATTGTCCTTGAAAACTTCTTGTAATCTTTTTTTGTTCTTTTGTTTTACCCACTTACTCCACTAACGTTTCATTTTGTATAGGCTTAGGCAGAAAGATTTCTAATTTATTAATTGGTTTACAGGCATGCTGTTTCTTGATGTGATTTACCTATTTTACTAGTTTTGCAATTTACATTTGTTAGGAATTAGGGATTTCTTAATTGGTTTGACATAGAAATTAATTCAATTACTTAGGATACTACGGATGAGCTGCTTGAAGATCACAGTTTAACAGGTTAGAGAACGTTTGTTCATGGCATTCAAAGTCATGGTTTCAATGATTTGCGACATAGCCTCCCTATGTTGTTGTAACTTGATTTGTACCGGAAAGTATAAACTACATTCAAAAATTTAATGTGGTTTTCTATTGTTTAGCACCATGGATTCTATTGTTTTGATGGATCATTCCTTTTATCACTTGTATTTTTCAAGTGATAATTGTGATTTTTCACAAAAATTAATTATGACATGTGATATTTGCGATTACCACTAAATTGAAGAATACAGAAAATTCAAATTATCACTGAATTTTGAAAAGTGAGGATTATGATTTTCACAAAACAAGCTAATTCCACATGAAAATTACGATTATCAATAAATTATGAAAATGGATAATTGTGGTTTTCCCAAAATATAACTGGTGAAACTTGTGACTATAGCTGGCTAGTGGAAATTCTAAATTTGCATTTTTCCCGGTTAAATTGGACTTGGTAAACAGAAAAGTCAAGATGAGTCATTTTAGGAATTATTGTTTATCTATTTTTTTACAGCTATTTTCTATAAATAAATTTCAACAATTAATTAATTGGAAGGTTATTTTTGTAATCAAATTCATTTTTAACTAATTATGGGTTCCTCATATACACATTTTAAATGATGGGTTTTTAAGATGAAACAAAAAATATTTGGGTCAGAGAAACGTAACCATTTTTTAGATAAAGTTTGAGATTTAGTTAACACCTTATATAGAGTACCCTATAACGGCTGTTTTCGGTTAAAAATAAATAAATAAGGCATTGCAAATTCTTAGGAGGTAGTACAAGTGCAAATTAAATTAAAACATAATGTATGCCTTTATTGAGCTGCAGGTGGTGGAGGAGCATCGATAAAAAATGGGTTGTATATGTTTCACATTGTTTGCAGGACGTGCTACAATTTATGAACGAAAAATATTTGCCTCTCACTCTTCCTCATTCCACTAGCGATCTTCTTAACACTTCGTAATTGGTTTCACATTCATGTTCGATTCATTTGCATGATTACATTCACAAGTTGCATCACCTCTCTCTTAAGCGTTCACAAACGACCCATCTGCATACTTGCATCACTTTTCTTTATATTTTTCAAATAGGCTCTGCTAAAATCTTTGAAGGGTCTCTTCGGTAATAGGTTGAAGAGATTGAGACACGTAGTTTCTACAAATACACAAATCTTCATCTCCAAGATACTTAAATTTCTTTCATTATGGATGATACTGTGGACAACCCATAGCTAGCGTGAGATTAAGTCGATTATTGAAAATATTGTAAAAGGTTTGAGTTGAATAATGTTTAAGATTGAATATTATTAGAGAATGAATTTTGACCGTTGGATGATATAGTCGTTGGATGTTTACCTTTGGAAGACAAAACTTAGGTCGACCGTCACATGTTATGTCGTGCAAGACATATATTCTATCGAGTTCGACACAAGTTACTTTATTTTTTAGTTTATTCATTGTTCTTAACACTGATACGCTAACATCTGGATCAGAGCATTAATTTGATTTGAGACAACTTTTCTTCCCATTTTTTCCCTTCCTCTCACTCTTCCACGCATCTCAATTTTTTTTTTTTTTTATTATCTCCTTACTTTTCTTTCCCAGATTGTTTTCCTTCTAGTTGTTACGCATTCATTGAAGACGACGATAAAAAAAAACTTGGAAACACAAGTTGGTGATCTCACCACAGCTATTCAGACCTTAATTACCAAGATGGAGCAAGATCGAAAGGTTACTCAAGAAGACCAAAAGGTTACTAATGAGACCTTATTAGCCATATCAACTCGTCTTGCGTCACATACTGATACGGAAAAGGGGAATGGCCATACTACTGAACAGAAGAAGAAACAACTGGCTCGATCTCTAAAGGGAGTTCGAACAATAAAAAAATTCCTATATTTATTTTCAAGGCGGAACAATATTTCTCTTTGTATTGGATACAAAATTTGAAGAAGGTACCAATGGTTGTTGTTAATCTCGGTGGCGACGCAATATTCTTGTATCGATGGGTTACCAAGTCTCAAGGAGAATTAACTTGGACGCAATTTCCTAACAATATAAGGAGTCGTTTTAGCGCTCATAAGTATGGCCAAGATAGCTCAAAAAGGTACAGTTCGTTCGCGGCTACATTACTGAATTTGAAAAGTTATTGAATTTTGTGACTGAGATGCCTGAATCCTATCAAATTAATATTTTTATGTCTGGTCTTCGTGCCGACATCTGTGCTGATGTTCGCTCACATAGTCCTTGAACCTTGGTAGACGCATTCGAACAAGCTGTATGGCAAGAAGAGGCAGCAATACTTGAAACGAGGTATTTTTATCGTATCTCCCAGCCGAAAAATTAACAACTATCTCTGCGACACCACCTCTAAGTTCTGCTTTACCCCCAGGGTGTTAAAAGATTGTCGTGGGCAGAATAAAAACAACGTTGCGAAAAAGGCTTACACGCCTGGACATGTTTGTCTCAATCTCGATTTATGCTTTTAGAAGGACCAGCTGGTGTCACCATTGCAAAACTTGGTATAAATGATAATATTAATGGTGAAGATGTTATAAGTGAATCAATAATAATGGTGAACAAGTTATAAGTGAATCAATAATAATGGTGAAGATGCTATAAGTGAACTTGGTCAATGAACATATAATTTCCTTACATTCACTTATTGACTCTCCACAACCTAGAACAAGACGTCTTATTGGTTTTTTTAAAAGGCAATTAATTACAGTTCTTATCGATTCTGGTTCTACTCATAATTTTCTTCACCCTTCTGTTGCCAAGCAGTGCGGTTACTTTATTCAATCGCGTGGTATTCCTTAAGTGTTATGATTGGTGATGTTGGACTATTTCCTACACAAGGCACATGTTTGAATGTTTCCATCAACTTACAGGGATTTGTCTTCTCAATTGATTTTTATCTCTTAGGCATCAGTGGTTGTGATGTAGTACTAGGATTACAGTGGTTGCGTACTTTGGAAATCATTTCTTGGGATTTTTCTAAGTTAACTATGAAGTTTAAGTCAGGTGAATATGATATTTCATTAGCTGGAGATAAGTCACCAACTATAATGTTACTGGATAGTGTTCCTATGCAACTTTTATTACGCCAGGAACAATTTGGTGTTCTTTTCCAGTTGTCTACACCTGCATTCTCAACATCTGCAAGTGTTCCGGTTCTTCCTCCTGAATTTGAGAACCTAATCTTGAGCTTCTCTGATATTTTTCAATCACCTAAATCATTAACTTATAAGCGTTAACATGATCACCATTACTTGTAGCTCCAGATTCAACTCTGGTCAATGTGCAACCATATCGTTATCCACATTTACAAAGGATGAAATCGAGAAGATAGTCTTGAGTTGCAAGAAACATGAATGATTCGTACACGTTCCAGTCCGTACTCGTCTCTAGTTCCAATGGTTCGTAAAAAAGATGGTTCTTGCCGCATGTATGTAGACTACCGTGCCCTTAAATATCAAAGACCGTTTTCCAATCCCACTGAACGAATTATTGGATGAACTACATGGTGGCAACACTTTCTCTAATTTGGATTTACGCTTCGAGTATCACCAAATCAGACTTCATGAGCCAGATATTCCAAAAATGATATTTCGAACACATGATGGTCACTAAGAGTTCTTGTTCATGCCATTTGGCCTTTTGAATGCACCAGCTACTTTCCAAAGTTTGATGAATGACATCTTTCGGCCTTGCCTAAGACGGTTTGTACTCACTTTTTCCGATGATATTTTGATCCACAGTATTTGTATGACTAATCATATTGTACAGTAATTGGTTTTCTAGATTGCATTAAAACAATCAAACCATCACAACCAGTACCACCTCCTCCACCACCAACAACATTGTCACCGCCACTACCTCCGCCATCTCCGTCAACACAAACACCACCTTCTCCACCACCACCATCATTGTCACCGCCACACTTATGCAACCTACAATTGTCACGCCATCACCACCTATGCCTCCTTCACCACTATCACCAGCACCACCACGACCACCACGTCCACCTCCACTACCGCCAAGACAAAAATTCCAGGGAAAATTACAATTTTTTTACATTACCATTATGACATAGATTATACTCTATTATGTCATGTCACATCTTTTAAAATAATCTTTCTTTTTAGAACTCTTTATTACTCCGTGTTTTTCCATAATTTTTTTAGTCTAATCTATTATATTCGGCAAGACTCCTTTTACATTCTATATTAATCCTCTTGGTTCTGACAAATTAAAATACATTATTATTTATATAATTCCTGACCGAATACACCCCTGTTAATATTGTATTATATCCCAATACGAATTCATGTTACATTAGCTGCTCGAATAACTATTTCGACAATTTTATCAAATTTTAGTGCAAATTAGAAAAACCAGTATATATCCGATATTCAGATTTGAAATATACGTGCATTATGAACTAGGGTATGAATTATTCGACCAAAGGCAAATTAGTATCGTAGACGGTGCATATACAATGCATAATGAAAAGATCGAAATATGCATTGTACTTTTATTCGAAGAAAGCTAGAAAGACCATTTTTCTCCTTTTCGTTTTCGCTTCCCGCCTTAACATTTCTTAGTTCTTAGTAAAGAAAAAGTAACGGGAAGGCACGTGCATTGAAACATGCGAGCATGAGTAAATTATTCCAATTATGAGTATGATTAATGATTATCTCAAGTAGTTTAATTAAGAGATCCTAAATTCATGTGATTTGTGTTTTGTTTTGCCAAATGCCAACTAGTTTTCGTCTTTTCTTTCATCAGTTGTTTGTCCAACTAGTTATGGATGTGTCTTAGAACCAGTGAAGGCTGTGAAGGACTAAAAAGTAACAAAGTACTCCAAATCGAGCGTCCACGTTGATTTTAACCCCTGGTCCCAAAACAACCTATGATTGGTAAGAAGAAGCTCAATCTTCTTTTGTTCTCTAAGTAACTATCTACATGAGCAAGAATATTCTCACGTGCCACACTTAACCAAACTCATTGACTTAATTGACAAGCGTATTCTCAGTCGCACCACACTCAGCAGCAGTGCTCGTGTTTTTACCGCGTTGCTTCAGAGTTCAGTCTTCAGAGATCTGCAGGTTCCACATATTCTCACTAGTTACTTCCATCAAACTTCTTAATGTCAACGAGCTAAACCAACTAGCTGAGGGATCAATAAGCAAGTACTCCTCCTGAAGATATTGTATTCCTCTATTTAAGAGCAAATGACAGAAATAACCTGGTCCCCCCCCCCTCCCGTATCACGAAACTGCTACAGGGCCCCCGGATCCGTCCACCAAGCTCTCCCCCGCCTGCGTGGCGCACCCCCATTGGTCGGTGGAGCAGCAGGGGGCCCCGCCCAGTGTTTCATCACCCAATCACATTGCGCCACGCCTGGTGGAAACACTGTTGGTGGACGGATCCGGGGGGCATATATCAATTTCGCCCGTATCAGTGGATATCTGATCTTATTACATTGATTATGATTATCAGCTACTTTACCGAGATGGAAATTTTTGGTTACCGTGAGAAACCTAAAACCGAAAGCATAATGTAAACTTTTATGATGAGTCGATGAAACAAACCTAAGTTAAACAAAAACAAACCGTACAATGAACTACCCCTCTCCGAGGCACGATAATGTTCTGGTATTCGGATCAAAGAGATAGTGTTCAACGGTTCAAACTGTACAATGAACGGGCCTTTGCTACTGCTATTTATGAGAGGCTAAATATTGATCATCATCATGCCAGTATTAGGCATCTCTCCTTCAGGGACTGGTGGAACCACTGGTTTGATAAAGATAAGGAAAGCAATGGTGGTAATGATCATTGGCCTGAGATGATTGCGACTGTAATGTGGGGGATTTGGAAGGCCCGTTGCAGCTGGGTGTTTGAGCAGAAAAAGCCTGACATCAGTAACATTGGCTTCAACATCACTACCCTTTTCAATAGAAACATTCATAACAGTAACATTCTAGAGAACAATAATCATATACATATCATTAGAACCCCTAGTTTTAAATCTCCTGTCATGTTAGGTTTAAAGATTAATATTGGGTTTACTATGAATGATAATTGTACTAATAGTGGTATGAGTCTTATTGTGTGTAACCATTCAGGAAACCGCATTGGAGCATCAAGTTTCGTCACTAATGGAACTTCAAGAGAAGAGTTAGAGGAGAAAGCAGCTTCAAGTACAATCCTTTGGGCTCAACAGCTGAATCACCCTTCGATAGAGTTCGAAAGTGACAACGTGAAAGTCCTTGAAGCTACAAAGAAAGAGTTACAGTTAAATCAAAAAAACAAAAGTTGGTTGCATGGAAGCAACATTGTTAGTCATAAGTCTTGGTTAAGTAGTGTTAAGAGTATTTCCCTTCTTCCAAAAACAGCAAACTTTCATGCTGGTATCCTAGCTGTGTACTGTATTCATTCAAACATTAGCCGTTCTTGGGGGGAAATGGAGTTAAGAACTGTGTTAAACTCATTTTCCCATGAGAATTGGATAAGTTACTAGGTTTGTTTGTTCAGGGCTAATCCCTGTTTTTCTATTAAAAAAAAAAGGTTCAAACTGTATCATCGTTTTTTTTTAATCTTAATCTCTTCGATGTTTTCAAATTATATTACGATTGTCCGTACGGATCATGACACATGACATCTTGTGGCAGATTTAATTTGGATTGGCACACATGCAGTTGCATTTACCAAGAGACAGTTCCTAATTCTTTTGTCTATATACCAAGTAAGGCCACGTTCTTCCACCTCGCACTCTAATGAAATTTTTTTCATTTTGTCACACTCACAAACATATTAACATTGAAGTGCAAACCTTATAGGCACTTATTTATAATACATCCCTTGATTGAACCATCACTATGAATGTTTATTTAAACTACTAATGAAGCAAATGTAGAAGGTGTATTGCACAAATCACCAACCAAGGGGGCAAACAAAAAGGGTGTTGATGTTGTGGGTTACAAAACTACTCCTGCTATTGTAGTTTCAAAGGCTGCAATTGGGGCAAAAACAATATGTGGATCGGATACTACAGTCGCAAAGAATGTGGAGATGAATCCATGCTTGGGAAAGAAGGCTACTGCAGTCACAAGCAACAAAGTAATGTCCTCATCTTCATCTAACAGCGGGGTTCATGTTATAGATAAAGGAGATCCAGACGGTTGGACTAAAGTTCAAGGTAAGAAAAAAGGCTTTTCTCCTAAAAAGAACCCTTTCATGGTTTACAATGATTTCACTGAAGAGAGTCGCTTCCCAATCAACAAGGTGGGAGCAGCTGAAAAAGCTTCACCTTCAAGGCCTAAAACTCCGATTGAAGATACTAATTCATTTCAAGATTTAGGAGAAGACAACGAAGAACTAACCGATATTGAATTTGAGAGGAACCTCAAATCTATGACCTGTGAGGAGAAGGAATCAAAGAGAAGAGAAAGAGAGCTGCGCAGGATCAATTGGAATGGAAAAAACGGTAACCCCAATGTGGAAAATTTTGGGAGAGGGCAACGATCTCAGGCTAAGAAGAGACCTCCTTAGGCCCTACCTTACTGTTTGTTTTTGTTCTCTGGTTTCAAGGCGCATGAGGCCTTTAGTTGTTTTCTTGTAGTTGGGAGTTGGCATGCTGGCCCTCCCCTTGTGGTTGTTCTTGCTGTTTGGAGTTGGCGCCGCCCTCCTTTTTGTTTCGCCTAGGCGCTCTGTATCTCGCTTCTTTTTTTCTTTTTCAATAAAGTTTTAACCTTTCTCCTCAAAAAAAAAAACCATCACTATGAATTCTACCGTACAAAATGGATCAAACTCTGGAAGAGAGTTTATTGCTGCTATATACAATTGGAATACTCATTCTTTCTCTGCCAGTGCTAATTGGAAGTTGATCCCTGGTGTTGTGGTGTAGGTGCTCTGGACTGATAGGAAAGCCAGTATATGGGACTGCAAACATAATTATAAAACAAACTTGGATTTGGGAATTGAGACGAAGTCCGTAGTGTTTGCATGGGCTAATGCATTTGGCCATTTTATGCTCTTTAGCTCTATATATAATTGGGACGCCAATTTTTTTTCTGATTTTTCTTTCTTCAGCTACATTGCGTAGCTTCTATTCCACTGTAATTTTGTACATTCTATCATCTAATAAATTCTCTTTCTATATATATATATAAAAGTTTATGTTAGAACAGACTGCTATTTTTGTTTTCGAAAGAAAAAATCTTGAAGAGAGACAAAAGATGGTTATGAATTATGATATTGTGTCATTATATTTTATTTTTTTAGAAGCATTTATTTCATTATACTCAATTTACCATGTGAATAATTAAAATATGATGTTTAGTACAAGATCTATCCCAACAACAAATCTTTAAATGATCAAAACTAGAAATGCTATTTAGTACACTAATTATAATGTTTAAATTTCTTTAATTTAATATATAGCATTAATGTTTGTTTTTCCTTCTTTTTTTAGGCAGAGGCCGCGCGAACGCATTCCCCGAGGAACAAATTATGATGTAGACTCTCCTTGTTGGGGAGATCTTAGGCGAGCACCCCTCCTCAGTTTGCAATAGAGGTCGCTACCTAGGCCATGGACTTTCTTAAGTACCATTGAAATCCAAGATTATATTCCATTATTTGTCTTCGAAAATTATATTTTTCATACATTTATACAAAATTTTGAGAAAAGTAATAAAAGATTTTGGTTCTAACTTAGTTTAATCTTTGTAAAGATTACCCCTTCGTAAAAATGATTTCTCTATAATATGAATGTTTTTCTTATAATCCAAGGCTAATTTAGTTATCTATATTATAAGAGCGAATGGTGTTTTTGAGCTTGGACGGCATCCGTATTTCGGGGAGCCAAGTAGCGGCTCCGATTCGATCTCTAAATTTGCTCATTTGTAAGTTTGACACTCCTTTCACACTCTAAAACACTTCCGTTTTCTCTCTTAACGCACTTTCAATTACACTCCCCTAATCTAACGTTCGAAGTATTACTCTTACGTTCATCAATGAAAAATGCGAAAATAAATCTCTTCTCTTAGGTAGCGGGGGTTCTTCAAGGAAAAAATTTGGGCTTTCACTCA
>JAJJMA010178035.1:678-10773 GCA_023529015.1 Papaver nudicaule
TCCTGTGTGCCCTAAATCAGTTAACCTTCTTCTTTCGCAGCCCTGTGACAAGCACATGTGCACTATTCCTCAAATTATTCTTAGGTCCTTACTTCTTATTTCTTTATGATCCAGTCCTTCTTTTGAGATAGTTTTCACCATAGGTCCCTTCTCGTCCTTTTCCTTCTTCTTTGCCACTCTTCACGACATTTTTAGCACCATTCTTTCTTGTGTTCGAAACCATCGTCTTGAGAGTTGCCAAGTGATGAATTGAGATGTAATTTGCTTCATTTTTATTATTAAACTTCAAAATACCTGCAAAATAGAAATGGTTAAAATAAACAATGTATGAGGCTTAAGTCGACTAAAGTGTATGATTTAGGTACTCTTGAATAGGTGTTTTGCACACCTATCACTCTACCGTGGAGAAAAGTGGATCTGCGGCTCCTATGAGGGGAGCGCTCTTTAATTGCTATTTAGCGTGCGCTTTTCCTTTTAATGCTTTCATTGCTTCCAACTCGTCAGGATTCATGCCGGGACAAGAGTTGCTCGAGTTCTTTTGAGTTTTGAAGTGGTAGCAAGGATTTCATTTGCTATGTCCGTGAGATGCTGCTCAATTGCTAAATTCTTGTTTTTCTCTGCTTCTCTCCATGGACTCGACATTTCATACGCTGGATCGGTATGTACGTGCATCAAACTTTTTCCCTTAGACTCCTCAAGATACTCGTTGATGACTATGTTCTTATTTTCTTTTTTGCGGGCCTTTCTGGTATTTTGCTCTGCACGCTCTGCATTCATCCTGATTTCAGTCGCGTGACACTCCCTTGCTATGTCCTGATCTCCTTTGATTTGCATTTCTCCTTGGTCCGTAGGAAAGCTTAGGTATTGATGATATGACGATGCGACTCCTTTTAGCTGATGAACCCACAATCTTCCTATTATGGCATTATAAGGTGAAGGCGCGTCCACAATGCTAAAACTCGTATTGACCGTTAAAGGACCCACTTTCACCTCTAGTACGATTTCTCCCTTGGGCTTTGAAATAGACCCGTTGAAACCATAAATGGTGTATCGTGATGGAGACAGTTGTTCGTCCCTGAGATTCATTTCAAGGAACGCACTGTAAAACATTACGTTTAGGGAACTCCCGCTATCAATCAGGATTTTCTTTACGTTCCACCCAGCAACGGGAAGAGTCAAAACAAGCGGGTCATTGTGCACCTCCAGGTCTTGATCTCTGCTCTGAAAAACTTAAAGGTGTAGCCATCCATCCTTCCCACTGCTCCGTGGCTTCTCCGTTCATGCTGAAAATCTCATGGCTTTCCATTCGCTTCCTGAGTCGCTGGCTTATACCTCCCACGAGAGTAGAGGCCCGTGATTCTGAATGAGTGATCATCGTAACTACTTGGTCATTGTGTGGAATTGTGACCGTCTTGTCTCGCTGGTTGCGTTGTTGCTGATGCACATACTGCCCTAGGTCTCCCGTGTCCACCAATCCCTGGATATAATCTTTCAGAGTTTTACAATCTTCAGTTCGATGTCCTTTGAACTCGTGATATTCACAGAAATCTTTGTGGTTCTCGTTTCGAGGAGCCTGTTGTCCTCTTGACCACGGCCACTTCATGTCCGCACGGGATTTCATGGTTCGTAGTATTTGTGACACACTCGTGTTCAGCTTCGTGTAGACCGAATCATTGAAATCGTAGCTCTTTTTTCCTGTTCCCGGCTTTAGACGCTTGTTGTCGTACTGCCTTGCTCCATCATGAGCTCTCTTCTCTGGGGGCACGGGCTCCACCGAATTGGTGCGATGTGTACTCCCTTGCCCTTGTGAAGACCTGTGATTGCTCCTTTGCCGATCTGTGGATCGATGTGATTGACCCCGGGGGTTGTCTCTTTGGATCTCTTGCAATCGTACATGCTTCTTAAGGATGATACGCAATGCTCCTTCAGTCTGCGGATCCGATCCGTGTATCTCCACGAAAAGTGCGCAGTGCCTGTCCAATCCCCAAGTAAAACCGCTGATTTTCGCCTCATCGCTCACATTTCCTATTTCTTGGCAGATCTTCGTCCATCTTCTCTCATAGTCTCTGTAACTTTCCCCCGGCTTAGAAATTAGTCCTTGAAGCTTATCAGTCCCTGTGTTCTAAGCTTTGTTATACATGTATTGTCCCACGAACTTGGTGGTCAGCTCAGCATACGATCTGATGGAATTTGGAGTCAAGTTGTCGTACCATTGGAGTGCGACTCCCTTTAGACTGGATGGAAAATACCTGCACATTACCACATTATTCCTTACCCATGGTGCCATAACCCGTGCATAATACCTTAAATGCGCTGCGGGATCCTTGGTTCCGTCGTAGCATGAAAAAGTCGGAAGTGAGCATATCCTGGAAATCCTAGTTAACGCTAGCCTGGGAACAAGGGGTGTTGTCTGTGCATCGTGCATTGCTACTTCCAATCTGTTGCCTCCTTGGTGCGCTCTGATTGCTCTTAGCTCAGCTCTCATTTCTTCTAGCTCATCTCGGTATTGACGTTCATGATTATTGGGTACGGCGTCATGGTTAGCTGGTCTGTTCATCGCGTGCACTTCATTACCATAATCATCCTCATATTCATCCTCGCCATAATCTCCTGCCATGTCATCCTCTGCGGATTGATTTCCTACTTCATAGTCGTAATCCATATCTCCTGGGTAATTGTTATCGCACGGTATGACTGGTGGCCGGACTCTTTGCTGTGGATGCGTGATCATTCTTCTTTCCAGATTGTTTTGATGTCGGATGTTTTGCGAGCCTTCCTCTCGTGCGGGACTTCTTGGAAGTTGATATTGTATGGGCTGTACTTGCTGTGCCCGCGCCATGATCATTGCTTTTCCCTTTAGCTCCTCATTTTCCCTTGCTAGAATGGCCATTGCGTCTGCTAGCAGTTTCCGCTCCCTTTGAGCTGCTTTTAGTTCTGCCGCCAGTAGTATGGATGCGTTTGACTGAGGAGACGGTTCCATGCGCGGGATATTTTCATGCTGGTGGTAAGACTCTGCTTCTAATTCTTCTTCAACAGAATCATCATCACTGGCCTCAATGTTAACATGTGGTTTTCCGCGCTCCACCCTCTCAGGCTGCATGGCGGGATTTTGTACTGGTGATAAGACTCCACCCCCGGGAAGTTGATATGGTAACTGTAATCGTGAGGATCCTCCCAGCTCGCCTGGTGCCATTCCATACTGATGAAGATGGCCGGCCTGCTTCTTTGCGTGTTCTTTAGCAGCTTGGCAGCTCTCGGTTGTGTGGCCTTTTACTCCGTGGTAATCGCAGTAATCCTCTTGGGTCGTTCCTCCCATCTTGCCTTTGTTTTTCTCTGTCATTACTCTTGCCATTTCCATCTTTCGGATTTCTGCATCTTGGACTGCTTTTGAATTTCTTGCATCTGCTGCCGCTTTTGATGCAATCTTCTGCGCTTCTACAGTTGCATTCTTGTCCATGATCTCTTTGTGTGCAGCAACTGTTTGTGTCTTTTATGCTGTTTAAAAACCTTCTTCTTTGCAATCGTAACCATTTCCGCCGTAGCTTATGCTGCGGCCCTTGATGCTTCTTTGGATGCTACAACTGCTCTCAAGTCTGCTCCCGTCACTGTGCTCGCCTTTGTAACTGCAACCGTGCGGTTTGCTTCCTGCTCCATGGCGATTTTCTGCGCACTTCGCGTTCTTACTGCGGGTATCGGATTCTTTGGCTTTGGGGGCTCCTTGAGCAACTCCATGTTCTGCAAAGGAACAAACAAGAGAAAAACCCAGTAGATTTTTTACAAAAATTCTGTTAGTTAAATCATTAATATAATTCCATCCTCCTTTCGGATTTGCTTCTTCAATCCTTTCCCGCCATGTCGTGCCACCAGTATTATCGCGTAGGCTCAGGACGAGAATAAAGCATGAACATAACATTGTAAGTAATAACGATTTATTCATTTTAAACGCTACTGCCTGCCCTCTTAGTGAGAAAAATCCTACTGTTAATTTTGTTTTGAGAACACAAGGTCACCAGGAAAAGACCAATACTTTTACCGAGACATTATGTCCCTGTTTCTAGCGCCAAACTGTGAGCGCAAAAACCTATTTGCTTAGATCAAGAGCTCACAATCAATATCGCAGCATACATGTGAGTGCGACACAATAATGATATCATAAGATATAACTTTGAAGAAAACCCTTACTCGTGATCCTACTTATGAAGATATCAGTAAGAGTTAACATATTTATTATATCATACGAAAATGTGTAGTAGATCCCGCACGGGATGCATGGCTGCGTGATCTACATGATTATTTGGAGGTGATGAAATGAGATATAAAAGTAGATTACAATCATGCTAATACATGCATGAGATCCTAACTTATATGATTTGGACTTAACATGAAGTAATATTAATGAAAGAACTTCTCATCTCAAGGATGAGAATCATTGAAGATATAAAAGTTGTATTTGAGTGATTAATCGGACTTACAATGGTGTATTTCTAATTTCTCTTTGTATCTAAGTTAAGATTGGATTTATGAATAAACCCTCTCTCCTCACTTCTCTCTTTTCTCTCCTTTTTTGTCGACCCCCTCTTCATTCAGAGGAGTCAAGTATTTATAGAGTTGGTAATTTATTTACTGCTCATAGATCATCCCGTGCGGTTTCTTAATTCCGTTGGTCACGGGTTGGCGTGCGTGGATTATTTCCGTACGGGACTGGGGATCGCGTTTTCTTCTTTGATAATGCTTGGCTGTGGTTGTGCCACGTCCTAGCCGTACACAGATCCGTTGCATGCAATGCGACTGCCACGTCTCACCTGCCTTCTGCCACGTGCATACATCATCCTGACCGTTGATTTTGAATTAACTCGAGATCTGAAAAAGTAGCATTGGCTTTTCCATGGTGCTCCTTGCTGTATCGTATTAAGTTACTCCCATCTTCAGATCTTGCCACGTGTAGCATGTCAAATGTGCTATTACAGTTTGCCCCTTTCTTTTCGAATTCTCCTAGGGGTAGAATCGGAATGAAAATATTTCTGTCTTTTCAAATTCGCATGTTTGTTTAACTGTCCCTGGATTGGTGGGGTCGTGGACTTCAATGTTTATATATTCAAAATAAACATAAGTCAAACATCACTTTATTTCCCCTTTTATCTTCTTCTTCTCTGACTCTCTTCTTCTTCCTTTCTTGTTTTTTCCGAAATCCTTCTTTCCACCATCAATATCCCTGCATCTGTCCCTCTGCCCATTGCTGTTGCGTCTTCAATTCTGCCCAGGTATGTCGTCTTTCTCTTTTTGTTTGCGTCCTTTTTGTCTTCAATTCAGTTTTCATTAATGGCCTTCCATCAGGGGGTCTGTGGGTAGGCAATCGACTGTTTGCTTTTACTTCTGTCTACACCTGTCCTTGCTTTGATGATGATTGATTTTGCTTTTCCTGTCTCCTTAAACTTCCATCCAACTGATAAGAATAAGGTTATGAGTTAGTTTTATTATTTTGGGTTTTAGCCTTATCCTCTTGTCTGTTTCCATCCTGGATAGATGCGTCCGTATGTATTCAATGCTTTCCATTTTTCACCTTGTTCGTAATTTATACATTGTTGTGATTGCGGGATTTGGGGTTATGACGGGTAACATATGTTCAAAACTAAGTATGTATACATACTTGCCCCTGTTACTCGTCTTAAGCCAAAATCCCGCACGGGTTCCTTCTTGTGTTCCTTTCCTGCTTTTGTTAGTTTTCTGATCCCGTGATGGTTTCTTGATGTAGGGTATCATGTCTTCTCGGGTGAAAGAAGATCCGCGCTCCCATAAGGATCGTCATGACCGTAGCCCTCGTGCGGGAGAAAAACCTAAGCCTTCTCCTGATGCTCATCGAAGTGATCGCTCTCGTGAAAGGCACAAAGATGGTCATTCCCGTGATGAGTCCAGAAGAGATAGGTCTCGTGGAGGTGATCAAAGTGATGCCCGTCGTTCTCGTGATGATCGTGATCAATCTCGTGAGGGAAATAGGACACATCGTTCCCGTGATGAACAGAAATCGCCTTTGGACCGCGGGTCGAAGCCTTCTAGTAAATCTCAGTCCATTCCCGCAGGTGACCGACTGGAATCTGCCGCTAAAACTGGATCATCTCGTGAAGTAAAGGATTCACGTTCTCATGTTGTCAGTAAATCTTCTAAGGAAGCCCGCATTGCTCCCTCTGGGAAGGATAAAGAATCTGGTGTCAATCCTAAGCCTGACACGGTCCGTACTGCTCCTTCTGATACGGGCAAAGGAGTTGATGCGAATCCCAAGTCAAGTAAGGCCCGTACTGCTCCTTCTGATACAGGCAAAGGAGTTGACGTGAATCCCAAGCCATGCAAGGCCCGTACTTCTCCTTATGATACAGGCAAAGGAGTTGATGTGAATCCTAAGCCAGTTGTGGAGCCGCGGAAAAGTGCGCGTACTTCATCCAAGACTTCAGGTAAAATCCCGTCCGGGAAGCCTCCACGCTCTCCTAGTGACAAAGCTTCCTCAAAGGTCAAGTCTGTTGCAAAATCATACGCATTGAAGGTTGATCCTTATCCAGACATTAGCATTGTTCCCGAGAACTATTCTTTTAAACACTGCAGTATTGATGACATCAAGAAGAAGTTCGGGCTGGAAAAGTTCGAGGTTAAGTTTGTCGAGTGCGAGAATGATGTGCTAACTCTGGATATGATTAAGAAGTATAAATATGATGATACCCATCTCCTGACCACTGTGGGAGCACTGGCTGCGGGTCTCAGGATCCCTTTATACGATGCCAAGGAGACGAACCACTTTTTTTACGATGTTCTGTATGGTCGTAATAGCAAATGGTCTAAGTGGCGCCACGTTTCCCTTTATACTGGTAGCTTTTGGCGAGTTTTGTCGGAGTGCGCGTGTCGTAGTGATAAGGAAACCAAAGTAACTTCTTTCAAACCTGACTTTTCGGACCAGGAATTGTACACTCCCGAGAACTTCAACAAAACCTATGCCGATTTGATCGTGCCTACCGCACGTGTGAAATGGAGTGTTGGTGTGAAAAGACGTCAATTGACGGCAAAACAAGCTAAAAAAGGTGAAGTACGCTTACTTAGCGATGTTGACGGTCCTAAAGCCAAGAACATTGCCAAGGCTGACAAAGTGCGTGATGACCATGACTACACCTGGTACAGTACTCCTTGCGAGATTATTGGTCCCTGGGCGCATGGTTTCAGTTTGAAAGATCCAGCTCTTGCTCTCCCTCAGCCTAAAGTGTACAGGAAGCAAGGGTTTTGTCTTTACGAGTTGGATTTGGAAGATTTTCCCGCCAACATTGATGAGTTCAGCACTCCTGAACATGGCTCAATTGTGGTAGCTAATAAGAAGCGAAAAGTTGTTGCTTCTCATTCCCAAGTATGGTTTCTCTTGATTTCTAAATGTCTTTGTTTAGAGTATAAATTCCCGTACTAATTTCTTCTTTTCCTTAGGTGAGTAAGAAAAAACAGAAAGTTGTCGCCGAGTCTTCTCCTGAATCCGAGAAGGAAGGCGTCCAGTCCTCAGATTCTGCTGTGGAACAATCCTCAGGCTAAAGACAGGATGAAGAAGATTCTGAGGACCCAGAACAAGATACCGAGCAAGATCACGAAGACACAGATCGTGAGTCGTCTAATTCTAAGGTCCTGGAACACGAGAATTCGGAGGAGGATTCCCGCGCACAAGACAGGGGTGCGAGTGATGATTAACGTAGCTCCAATCGTCATGATACTTCACGTTCTGCATCTTTGGAACACGATGTCACTCCTACCCAAGTTCAATCCCGTGGTAACGCATCCGTGTCCCCTTCTGTTCGCAAATCCGTGGAAGGTCCTTTTGAGACGGATGATACGGAGGATGAAACAAGTGCGGGTGCTCGTGGTCATGATGATGTTGGCCAAGATGTTTCTGGGGGGAATCGTGATAATCTTACTCATGATGCTAGTACTGACGTGCATAATGTTCTCTTTCGCGGGAACACAGAGCATACTCAGACCAAATCCCTTTCCTTTAACGCGGGGGGAGAAGATGAATTTGATGCAACCAACGACATACTGGACGGCTTTGATGATTGGGATAAACCCGTGATGCCGGTAGCCGTTGGTGAGAAATCTCCTATGGTTGCTACTGTCTTTAATGACTCGCAGTCCATTCCTAATTCTGGCGCCTGCATGAATGTCGACGTTGCCGAGTTATTGATTCACTTGTCGGATGACGAACACGGGTTTGTTTGGGCTCGTGATAGAGGTTATCTATCTATTCCTTCTTCATCTTCCACCGCGTTACCGGAGGAGCCTAAAATCAGCGCCCGTATTCGTGAGGAGATCGCCACTGCACCTTTTGTGGATGTGCGGGAAAGCTGGGGTCGCAGTTCTAGTGACCCGGGGTGTGCTTCTCTTACAGCGGGTTTGGATCTCAACCTCAGTGTGAAAGAAATGATACTTATTGCTGATGGTGAGGCGTACTTATTCCCTCAGATGAACCTTATCGCGGTAATCTCCTTATTCGTTGTCTTTCTTTATTGCTTCATTATTCTTTAGGCTTCTTGCTGACATTACTTTCATGTCTCTTTAGTTGATGAAGTATCAGTACAGCTGTTGTATGCTGTATAAGTACTTTAGGTTCAAGTCCATTCAGTTGTCTGTTTTGTTTACTGACGAGCGGGAAGAACTAAGGAAAGCCCATGCCCAGATTAGTGATTTACAGAAGGAACTTTCTGAGGCCGGTCCCGCTGGTCCCGAGATTGCTAAATTGACTGAATCCAACCGTAAGCTTTCTGAGGAGAACACGTCATTACACAAGGAGTTGGAGGATCTTCGTGCTCAGCTGCTTTCCAAACAAGGTACATTTCTGTTTCTTATTTTCTTGCCCACTTTCTTCTTGCGTTTGTCTAGCTCACTACCTAAAGTGTCCCCCCTGCTGACCAGGGGCGGGTGAAAATGAAGTTCAATCCCTTCGCGAATCAGTTAACATACTCCGAAACCAAAACAAAGAACTTGCACTTGAATTAGTAACTGTGAAACTTAGATATAATAAGCAAAGTGATGTAGTAAAAGAGTGTAGAGAAGCCTATCATAACGTTGATCACCAAAGGCTTAGGGATGTCGCGGATTATAGAGCTTACGAGAAGAAAGCAGAGGCTGAATTGTCTTGGAAAACTTCTTCCTTGGAAAACGTAACCCGTGAACTTTCAGACTTGCGCGCATATCTTGCCGATCGTACTCCTGACTCGGATCGCATTACTATCGAAGAATTACGTTCCCAAGTGTCCCATCTTTCTCGTGAGAATCTCAGTTTTAGAGAAGAATTTGATATTCTCAAAACTGAGCTAGATTCTGCTAGACGTACTGTTGATGAATTAACTTCAAAGAGGCTTGATGACGAGATGTCATGTGCTAAGTGGAAGTGTGCGGTGAAAGGAGTCCATAATGAAAATGTCTGTATTGAACACGAAACTCAATTGCACAAAGCAGAGATAGTTAATCTGCAGTCCCTCTACGATTCTCTTGAAGCATCACATGTCAAACTCTCAGAGGAAAATTGTGTTCTTATTGGGACCGCAGAAGCTTTATCTGTAGATCTCAAGGGTAATGCTATCATCACCAGTGGGGTCCTTGCGTACTGTTTCCTGTTTTCGTGTATACCGTCTTCTCGCACTTATTTTTCTTTACTCTTTCAGGTATTGAGGAGCAACTTCGTACTGCAAATTCCCAGATCTCGGAATTACAAGGAAAATTAACCGAGACGGAGAATCATCGCGCTAATCTTCTCTCGCAAGTGACTTCTGTTGAGCAACGTGCTACTAAGGCTGAGAAGAGAGTATACGTGCTTAATCATCAGATTACTGAAGTTGCCTTTGCCGCACATCTGAAGTATGCTACCAAAGTGAATAATCTTTATGATGAGCTTCGCGGAGTTACTGAGAAGTACTATCCCGTCTTACCCTTGCCTGTACGTCCTGACCCACGAGCTACTCAATCTTCAACGTCTGCAGCTTCGGTTGATCAGAAGTCTTCTGGTCCTCATGCTAATGTGCCCTCTTCTTAGATGTTTTTGTCTTTAGATTTTCAAACTTTCCTTGATTCTGATGATTG
>JAJJMA010178041.1:0-10583 GCA_023529015.1 Papaver nudicaule
AAATCAAATCATGCATCACTGGGACACCTTTGTGAACTTGTAGACTGTTACAATCCTCACTAAGGGTTCCATTGTGTATATACTGTAAATACTTTTTCAGTCTTAATATAACCTTAACCTTTCGAAAACAAAATCTAAATACTTCAACGAGGAGTACGTTGAGGTTTTAACTGAATATCTAGAAAATGAAGAAGCACTACACCATATATGGCATAATGCAACAAAAATTAGCAACGGCAATGTAGCAGTTGCGACATCGCAACTGTATTTGGTATGTTGCTAAATTTTAGCAACGGTGAGTTTGATGTTGCCAGCTACGCAACTGTTGGTCTTATGTTGCTACTTGGCAACAGTTTGGGTTTAAGTGTGTGAACCGTGTGTGTGCACGGTAACACTTTTGGTATTTTTCGCACCCCTCAGATTTAGCTATGGGTATTCTGTGTACCCAAAAAGCACACTCGAGGTAAAATAAGAGGAGAAAAAGACTTAGGTTTTTTCATTTCTCTTTCGTTCTTTCTCTCTTCTCTGCTGGTGCGAAAAAGGGCGATCTTTCTCTCTTCATTGCGGAAATTGCTGCTGCTGTTGCTAGGTTAAGTTCTCCATTTCGTTTTCATTCTATCATTTTTCCTTCTATCGTTTTTTCTCTGCTGCGAGAAGATTAGCTGTGAAACTAGGGTTTGCTGCGAGAAGAGGAAGATTGAGATCTTAATCTTTCTAGGTAGTGTATTACTAATCTTTTAATTTGTATGAATCTGTTGAGACCATAGGGTAAAATCGTATAAAATCGATTTCGTTTAGTTTCGATCTAAATCGCAGATTCATATCTGTTTGTGTGTATCTGTTTAATGGATGTAGATTCTAGGGTTTGATGTTTTCCTAATCTACAGATTCAATTAGGGTTTGATGTTTTCCTAATCTATAGATTCAATTAGGGTTTGATGTTTATATAGATTCATATATAGATTCATTTAGGGTTTGATTTATTGATTGATTGAAGCATCTGATTTGTGTTGTGCTTTAGGTTTTACCAATGGCCTTCATGAGTAAAGTTGGAAATCTGATTTGTGTTGTGCTTTATTTTGATGCAGGACCCGAAGCTCTAATCATTTTCAACTGTGTAAGATTACCTACCTGCATTACATAACTAGTAATTCTTACAAGACACTAGTGCCATAAGATCAAATTAGCAGGGATACCCAAGAAGCTCATATGGCGGCAGGTGAATACTGAACTCCCACTCATTCCATTATCTTTTTTTTTCTAATGGAATCCTACTCTGCTTACCTTACTCTACCACCCGCAACTGCAGTATACACAGCTCAATGTACTATTACTAGGTCTAAGCATTGGACTAAGACTGCTAAGATGAGCTCAAGTAAGTAATATTCTTTTTATTCTGCCTTCTACCATAATTTTGTGGTCAATTTTTTAGATTAGTTAGATAGCCATTACATGATATATCGCAGAGTATGAGAAAAGAAATTGCTAAGCTACTCGAGAATAGGCAAGAGGCGACAGCCCGTATACGGGTAATAAGAGCTTGAATTTCGAGTATTTATGTGGGATTCATTTGACATAGCCGATTGTCGAGGTTTCAATATTCTGATTTTACTGCTTGTAGTTATGAAAACTGTTGGTAGTTTTAGATATTTAGTGTAATATGTTTTGGAAGAAGTTGGAGTTTGGAGCAGTTTAGCTTACTGGACTTCACTTGGTGTAGTCCTGAAAATATCAGTGACAAGATTTATATCCTGATTGAGTTTTTATGAATGTTATGTTGGTTTAATTGATCTTTAGGTCGAGCATATTATTCGGGAAGAGAACATGATGGCTGCACAAGAGATTCTTGAGCTGTTTTCTGAACTTGTTGCCGTGCGTCTTCCAATTATTGAAACACAGAGGTAACACCAGCTTATTGATTGTTTCGCTTGTTAAGTTTGCTTGCCTTTTTGATTGACACGAGTATAAAATAAAAATAGCGGAATTGAATTTGTTCTCTCAAGTAAAGATTTCAAATTTTACGTAGTAGTCAATACATTTATCCCATTATGCTTCCAAAACTTACCAAATAAAAGCCATTATGCTTCCAAAAATTAGATGAGTTGTATATCATGTGCGCCATCGGAAATTGCCTGGCTGGTTTTATATCTCTTCCATCCTTGCACTACATTGGGCAGACTTTAAATTTACTGTCGTATTGCTGTACTTATGACTATTACAATCGTTCAGAGAGTGTCCTTTGGACTTGAAAGAAGCAATTTCGACTATCTGCTTTGCTGCGCCAAGATGTGCAGACTTACCAGAACTCTTGCAAGTTCAAATGTTATTTGCTTCTAAGTATGGAAAAGAATTCATAACGGCTGCTTCAGAATTGATGCCAGATTGTGGTGTTAATCGCCAGGTAGCTTAATCTTACCTTTTGATGCATATTCTTTCAAAGATTTGATCTGATACATCTTATAATTTTTACTTCCACATTGTCAAGGAATGAATCTTTTATCGATGTTTCTTGCAGGTTATTGAACTTCTGTCTGTCCGTGCCCCTCCAGCTGAAAAAAAATTGAAGTTACTAAAAGAAATTGCAGAAGAACACAATTTAGAATGGGATCCGGCTGCTTCAGAAACTGAATACTTCAAATCACATGAGGATCTGCTGGTAAGATATTCTCCATACTCTTGAGTGCAAACAACAGATTGTTGGATTCCTTGATGCTAATCATATTTTATCTTTTATCTGTTAGAATGGGCCAACCCAGTTTGTTAGTGGGTCTCAGCTGGTATAAGTTGTATTTTTTTTCTTTTTCTCCAGCCACTAATGTTGCTGTTAAAATGTAGGAGTTCATTTTTCTCATAAACATTTCTAAATTCTCTTCATTGAAATGTAAGAATTAAATGTGTATGCATGAATTTGTAAGCACAATGATATCCATATTGAACTTGTACTAGTAAGAATAAGATTGGTTGTAGGTAAGGCTGTGTGGCTCAGGGAAACAATATTTGTTGGGGAATCACTGTTTTGACCAGGTCAAGCAAGACTGACCTTTGTCTGACCAAGTCAAAGACTGACTAGGTCAAAGTCAAGGTCGGTCTTCTTTGACCTGGTTATTTTTTTTGACTTTTGGTAAAAATTAGCAACAGTTTGAGAACTGTTGCGAGCAAAAAATCTAGCAACGTCATCCCAGCCGTTGCCAAACAGTTGCTACTCGAATTAAGCAACGGCAACATTACCGTTGCTAAATTTAGAAACACCGTGTTTAGCAACGGCTCGCTGGTGTTGCGAGTCCACTACGCAACTGAAACTGGCTGTTGCATCCAGCCAAATATGGTGTAGTGAAGCCTGAGTTAACATTCAAGTGGTCAAGATTGGAAACTCCCCAAGGGTGATTGTCACATATCAGCATAACACAGATGCACCAAGAAAGGTTCAAACATTAATGTGCATCGAAAGATATCTCACAGATTTGACAATAAATGTTATCTATCTCATAATCAACTTCAAGTACACACATGCATGAAATCATCAAATATTATTAGCTACAAATTTCGGCGTACAACTAATTCACTAATTAAACTATCCATTAACAAAGATGAGTGGGACTTCATTGGTTATAGAATATATCTATTACAACACTAAATCTTCAAGATGTATAATGTATTTAGTAGTATTGAATGAGGTAATAAATCTTTCAAGTTAACTGATTGTCTTAATAAATAATCATAAATTATTCTTCAATATGTATAATGTATTTAGTGCTTCCCAAACTTGTGTTCTTGTGAAAAGCTAAAAAAAAACTATCTAACAAGTTTACCATGTTTCAAATTATGGTTGTTAAAAACTTGAATCTGTTTCTAACTTCAACTTTGGT
Source organism: Papaver nudicaule (assembly GCA_023529015.1). Lineage (NCBI taxonomy): Eukaryota > Viridiplantae > Streptophyta > Magnoliopsida > Ranunculales > Papaveraceae > Papaver > Papaver nudicaule. Next base: position 3,867 of record JAJJMA010178041.1, read on the forward strand.
GCTAGATATGTGAATATTCATCTAGTTAAGATATCTTCAGAACCATAACTGACCCTAGAGATGAAATTAAGCAAGCAACAAATGACAAATCCATAAAATGAAGAATATGATTGTTTGTACCATATATAAAATGGGTTTATATTCCGGTAGTCAAGCCCGTTTGGCCCATGTCCACTTCAGCTGACCCTGAAGAAGATTCTAGAAGTTTCCAGAAGTTTTGCAGGCCAAGTTACTTTTGGATGAAGTTTATCTCAAAATTAGGGTTTATCCCACAAATACAACAATATAAATAGAGGGGACCAAAACCCTATGAGGGAATATGTTTTCCCACCCTAAGAAAATCACTGTATACAGAAATCAATAAAATATCCCTCTCTAGGAACAACAGTGGCCGAACCACGTTAAATTTTGTGTCTCCTTCATTTATTTGTTTATCTTTATTTTATTATCATCATCATCAATTATGTTTTGGGTGGAGATTTATTTTTGACCAAACAATGATATAACATTAGAAACTTAAAGCAAGGAAAGCTGGATTACCTACCTCAATATCGACTTTTTTTTGCCACAATATCTATGGATTTGGATAATACGTTCTTTCTTTCTTCCATTATCTTTCTTTTATCATATTATATGAAACTCCCGACATATTATCTTGGTAAGGGTTTAATGCATATAAACAGATACAACATTATAAATAAATAAATCATTATAGAGAAACACATAAATAATTATAAAGAAACACAAAAATCATTATACACAGACCATATCCTTGACTGCAACGAACTTTCTGCGACGGAAACAGGAGGAACACGAGAACAAGGATCGAAATGGGTCTATAAAATAATAAAAAAACAAAGATTTAATATTACACATCACACATTTATAAATCTTAGATGAAAATTACTTGAAAATATGGAGACAATCGGTAAATAAGAGATTGAAAAAGTAAACCATATATTAGGGAATTGGTTGATTGTTGCAACGTGTGGAGGTGGCAACTGGAGATACAGTATAGATCACTTGAGATTAGTTGTAAGTAATTATAAGATTTATTAATTTTATTTTGTTTTTTCCAGTTATTATTAGGCTGCTGATTTATAACCTTTCTGTTATAAATTTGTAGGCTCAAGGAGCAGATTAGACTGCGAGGCGTTGGGCCTATTTTGCATATGATCTTATGGGATCTCAATATCGTCCTCCGGTAGCTGTGTATGGGAGGGTTACACGGAAAGAAATGGAAGAAAATGCTTCTAGAATGTTGTTTGTGAGTTTTGATAACAATAAGACAAGTGTTTATGTTGCGAGTAAATATGGTATGCACGAAGTGGAGAAAAGTTCAAGAAACCAAGGATCTAGAAGTAAAATGTGGCTACAGACTTTGGACGTGTTGATTTTTTAGCATGGGGTTGGGAGAAAAATTCGTTAACCCATACATTTTGGAAAACAAGTTTCAAAGTAGAACAAGAGAGGGAACAGGGATGTATTATTGAGGTTGATGGAAAAAACAATTGAAAAAGGTTATTTTACCTGTGGGACTATCAATGTATTTCACATAAGTACCACCGGTACAATCAGCAGGCGGATTATTTTTAATCAAGTGAATGAAGATAAAGGTTTGAGGTTTTGACGTTTTCTTTGATTAAATTAAAGAGAAATAAGCACTTGAAATGCTTTCTCAATTGATTGTGAAGCTACAAACACACCTATAAATCTACAAACACATATCAACCTGCAAGTTCACAAATTAAACATCTCTTTCAGGCATTTCAACAAACACATCTATTTATTCATATTTTCCTGTAAGAAAATCAATTAATTTACAAATTTCTTCATCAATATAATATCTATTGAAAACATTGGTGGTGAATTATAAAGTTTTGAATAGAAGTTATGAATTGAGAGGGTATATAATCGAATGCCAGATTTTAATGTTTACTGACTGTTAATGAATAATGATCTCAATTAAAAAGGGAAAAAAAACATGCAAAAGAAAAGAGAAACATAGTTGTAAGAAAAATAGATGATTTTAGAGCCTTTCAGAAAAGAAAAAAAAACCCGTAGGATTTATACCTTTTATCTTGTGTAATATAGCAACACTCTTTCACGAATTTGTGAACTGAAAAATCCTTTTTGTTTTAATATCACATTGTTTAATAATACACATATGTAAGTGACAAAATCTCAAAGTTGTGATGTGTGTATAGCAATGTTGTTGTCCCCGGAAATAATTCATTATGGTGATAACAAAGTAAAGAAACGACCAATTTTGATAAAGTTGCATATTTATAGGAGATCTGAATCAACCAAGAAACTCTAGTGACGTAGAAAATCAAGAGAAATTCACAGGGCCAAGGGAGTCAACATTTGGTTTTTTATCAAGAGCAGAATTATCGGCAACATTATTCAAAGTCGCTACATCATAAAGAAACTTACGTAAATATCGAACATTTCACGATAATCAGCTTCAAGCTTCACGATCTTCTCCTTGGACAGCCAGAGAACCTCACGAACGTCAGAATAAGAACGAGAAGATCCCTTTGACTATTCGCACCTAGAGATTCATCAGAAGAAGAGATGGATAGAAATGAAGGAGAAGAAATCATGTAAAACCTTTCTTCCTCTTGGAAGAATCTGTTGCAATATCAACAGAAGCCTTACCACTAACCATTATCAGAAGACAGAAGACGAACTTTTCAGAAATGAGGATTTTTTTTTTCGAGGAAGAGATGATGAACAGCTGCTTCATCACCAGCAATTTATAACACCCCAAAATAAGTAAAAATCCAATTTCACCCTTGGTACGCGAAACGACGTAACATATCATCAGAAACAACCACACCAACATAGCGCCTCTGACAACAATAGAGAAGATCCGCCAACAACAAAGAAGACATCCACACCAACACCCGCACCAGCAAAACGGACTAAGGACCGAACCACACGACTCCATATTTTCGAAGCCACCGACAATTGCAGAAAAGCATCCGCCAAAGTGCAAGTTAAAGAAAGTATCCCTCCGATCATCCCGAGGTTCATACAGAAAGGGTGGAATATAGATGCCATATTCCATATACCTCCTTAATGACCGCACCACCGCAAACACGCCTGATACTATGCATCATCACTGGAGCCAACAAGTATATGAAGTAATCGTATGACGTACAGTCGTGCGCCTCTGTCTACTGGAGAAGCTTATATATGTAACCAACATAATGGTCTGGCTTAGCGGTACTGGATCATTGAGGGTCTATCCTCAATGATTTCTAAAAATAAGGACTATTACTTTAATAGAGAGGTGGAACTTTTGGTGGTGTTCTTGCCTTGGCGCATAGATACCCTATATGCTTCATTTGGGGAATGTCTTTTGATACCGTTAGTGCACCTGAGTAGAAATAACTCGAGATAGTTGACCCTAGTAAATTTCTAGCAGTTACAATTATTACGAAGGGACCATGAAGGAGAGCACTCAGTATGCTATGTAAGTAAAACACTCTCTTCGACATAAAGAAACTATATGATGTTAGAAGAGGCACTCCTTTTTTTTTGTCTTTGCAGCCCAAAAAAACTGGAACCCTACTTCCAAGGAAGATGGATTCGAGTCTTCATTAACCACCCGATAAAAGCGTTACTTGACAAAAAGAAAAGAAAAGAAACATCGGGAAGAGTCGTTTAGTGGAGCACTAGGACAATACAACTACCGAATTGTGCCTCGAACGACCCTGAATGCTCAAGTAATAAGCGATTTTCGAATAGATTTCCACCAGAACAACCGTTGGAAGAACCTTGAGAAGAAGCCATGCCAACTGTGCCAAAAATAAACGAAGAGGCAAAAATATTCTCGCCCCAGTAAACAACACGCCATGGGAGATATTCACGGGCGGTGCCAGAAATAAGCAAGGCACACCAATTGATTAATGATACACTTACCGGCCTCACGTCCCTCCCCATGTACCATATGTGAATCTAACAGTTGGGAATGCGTGCTTAGCATCAAGATACAATGTGGGCATAAATTCAGGGCCCCACCAAACTATCTTCTCTCTCAGGCGAGCAACGCAGCAGACAAATGAGGGCGGTAAGTAAATCCTTTTTGGCACCAATTGGGATAGTGATGACTTCTTCACTAGCAGGACATATGACACCACACTTATACCAAATCTGTTTCCCGGATGGCACCAACACTGTCACCGAGTATGAAGAAGCTTTGCATGCACTAAAATTAGCTAACGAGATGAAGTTAAAAGACATACGACTCACAAGCGACTCACAATTAGTGATCCCAGTGACCGACCTATTAAGGGTCTAGTGGGACAACAGTCCCCACTAGAATTTGTGATATTACCTATATAGACTTGGTAGTTTGGTATATTTACTACATAGGAGGACAAATTTGTGGGAGAACTTGGTAAAACATAAGGCCGATTTTCCTTCATTGCCAACAACTATTCATGTAGTAAAAAAAGAAGAAGGTTATTCTTGAAAGGTATTAGAGAGTTTTCTAACACATAGCCTCTTTGATACCATCTATACAATTTAACAAGTATTTCAAAGTTTTACAACCCAAAATATAACGAAAAACAAGCAATTTTTATTAGTGGCCTTCGCCGGCCAAGCCGAATCCGGATTATGCCTTTCAATATATACCACAACTCATCCGCTGATTCTTCAGCATCCGTCGGTTCAGACCTCCACTTAGTTTCACCCAAGCTTCATCCTGGTCATAGATAGATCACCCAGGTTCGGGTCCATAAGCAGTGACAATTACACTATGAAGACTCGCTTTCGCTACGGTTCCAGTGGGTTCCCTTAACCAAGCCACTTCCTATGAGTCACCGTCTCATTCTTCAACAGGCACGCGGTCAGAGCCCTGGTCTCCTCCCACTGCTTGGGAGCTTACGGTTTCATGTTCTATTTCACTCCCCGATCTGGGTTCTTTTTACCCTTCCCTCACGGTAATACTTCGGGGAGTATTTAGACATATTTTTTTCGGCCATTTTAGAAATTTATCCTTGTTTCTAAACGTTTATCTACTTACTAGGCAGTAGAGAACCTCTACTGCAAGGAAGGGCAGACCGACGGTTACCTAATTTGATTCTTACGATTACTTCTAAACTGCAAGAATGCATGGCAAACAACAAACCATTTTCTTATTTTCCATTGACCAGATGCTTCAAAGTTGCTTCAATTAGGCTATTATATAACTAGCAGTCTAATGCACTCCTTTATGAAGTGGGATTTTAAAGGAAGGGAAAAGTCGTAGAATGTCCCCAAATCAACTACAACTGTTGAGTTTTGCCCTGTTTTTTATAAGTTCATCCAAATACTCCAAAATGTTAAGTTTTCCATTTAACTTGGTTAACCAAAATATCATTTTTGCCCCGCCACGAGTCACTTGGAAATAATGTTTCTAAGATTTTTAAACACCAAAAATCAATGCCAAGTGGACCATAAACTCGCCACTGTACAGACTTGCTGAGGTGGACCGCTGATGTGGCAGTGCTGTGATGACGTGGTTTGAGGAATTTGAGTTACAGTTTTGTCACACTAGTATTTTTTGGCCAACCAGATGTTGACAAGTGTCACCATAAAAAATTCTAGCCAACCAGATAGTGACACATGGCACTCAATGATGTGCCCGCCACACAGCAAATTCAGGATCATAGCACATTTTTTATAATGTTGCAAAATGTCACAATGGCAAATTTGCCAGTACAGTATGTGGGATTTGCAAAAAGCAGAATCTTTCACTACAGGAAAACCTCCAGCGTCCTCCTGTTGATTGTCTTTTTGGAAAACACCCCATTTCCCATTTGTTTCACGGATTATTATTAGTCTCAGCTCCACCATTGCAAAGTTCCAAGGTATCATCTCCGATTCTCTGCCCTAATTGATTTTAATTGCCCGCGCCATATTTTGCATCAAACTACGGGGAATCCAAACATGGCCGTTGGGCGTTGGCAACCATGTAATAGCCGAACGGCACAAATTTGGCCTGCTCAGCCATAGAACCTATACGTTTTTCCCTCAGACCTCGTTTTTTTTTTCTAGGGTTTCAAGTGATCATGGAGATTGGTTCTTATAATCAAGAAAACTATAGAATCATCGAAAATCAAGAAGAAAATAGAATCATCGAATTGGGTTCAACACATTTGACAATATATAAAACCAACAATGACAAGAAGAAGAAAAACAACAAGTGCGATAATGTAAACAAGGTACACTGATCTCTCTCCTAAATGAAGGTTTTTCTTTTCTGTTATTATTATATACAAGTCGAGTGCACGTGCGTTGCACGTCGGTAAACAATAAAAAAATTTCAAATGTATTTTTCTCATTTTGGAATACAAATGGTATGCTATAACAAAGAAACTAAAAAATCAGTGATTATGAAAAATATGACATGCTATACCAAAGAGTACTAAAGATAGGAAACCTAACCATCCTCAACTCAAATACGTTACAAATAGTTTTTTTTTTCAATCAGTTAGTGATTTTATTAGAAAATGAAACTCATAAATCAATTACAGTACAAATTGAGAATAAACGTATAAAATATTTTTGACCCATGTTCTTTTTTCGTTAGTAGCTAAACTTACGTAATAGCCCTTTTTTTGGTTTATTTACAAAAAAAGTATAAAAGAAAAAAAAATTACACTTACATCTTTTTTTAGGAATATTTTCGGATATTCACAAATTTTAAGACACCAAATTTAT
>JAJJMA010178129.1:0-15530 GCA_023529015.1 Papaver nudicaule
TACCTAAATCGTACACTTTAGTCGACTTAAGCCTCATACATTGTTTATTTTAACCATTTTCTATTTTGCAGGTACTTTGAAGTTTAATAATAAAAATGAAGCAAAATCAACTCAATTCACAACTTGGCAACTCTCGGAGTCCATGGTTTCGAACACAAGAAAGAAAAGTGCTAAAAATGTCGTAAAGAGTGGCAAAAAAGAAGGACCGGATCATAAAGGAAGATTTTAGGGCATACAGGAAATGAAAGGGGCCGACTTGTTATGCTCAACCGGTGCTGCACGATAAGGGGCACCCAAAGTATGGCCCAATTTCTTAAGCAGGGAAGGATTCAAAAGACTGGGCTTGGCTGCGTGTTTTGTTTTGGGCCCAATAAGTCTTGAGCTGGGCTCAGGAATTTTAATGGGTTTAGGAAAGGTATTTGGTTTCCTAAACTAGGTTTGGAGTTGATATAAAAGCAACTCGTGAGAAAAGTAGAAGGGGAGATTTTACTGTTCACGGCGGGATCACTGTTCACGGAAGGGAACTGTTCACGACGGAGTTACTGTTCACGCAGGAGATTTTTGGAGGCTACTGTGCACGCTTCCCGAGGCAGGGAGAAAGCTAGGGTTTTGGGCGCGATTCTCGAGGCGCCGAACAACGGGTTTTTATGCTTTCTCATGCTTTCTTTATATTCTTCTTTTGGATTTCAATAAAGCTATGAGTAGCTAAATACTTTTATATTGGTTAGGGATGTAGTCGGATATCACAAACATGCGTTTTGATTAATTTTGGAGTTATAAATATTCTTTTCACCATCGTTCTTATTTTACTGCGCGTATGAATGCATGATTGATGTATTGCATTAAGATTGAATATTAATTGATTTAAGTTGCAAATTAAATTAGTTTATGTTCATATCTATAACTAGAATTAGGTTTTGAGATACGAAATCGTCGATGAACCTTTTCACAAGTAGTACAATATAATTTCGATTGCGGTGATAGCTTTTAGGAATTGTATGTAGAATATGACCTTTGTTGAATGAACTGCTCCCGGTAGTTCATTGCATTGATTAGCCTATTTCACAGATATTAATGCTCTTAGAGAGTTGAACTCAATTACTCGATGTGTTGAGTTATTCTCTACGTAGTATTCACACATTCATCGTTATGGTGTGTGATGACATTAGGAAATTCCGGAATATTTTCGCGATGATGTATTCTAGGGCTTTTGATTATGAGAGATTAAATAGAAACTCCAAATATTATTCATATGCATGTTATGTGATTGAAGATGAACCCTTAACCAATATTCTCGTCTCCTGATTATTTTCTACATTTACTTGCTTTTATTTTATTTTGCTTTTTAGTTTAAAAAACAAACATCCCCCCCATTTGGTTACTTTTAAGTTTTCAAATACAACTAATAAACCATATCTCTCTTTGTGGAACGAATCTGTTCTTGCCACTATATTATTTTATTTATTGTGAAGGTTAAGAACTGAAATATATTTGTGCGAATTCGACACGCATCAATATGGCAGCGATTCGAGGGTATTTTCGCTAACCCATTTCATCACATTTGCTTTTTATGGTGTTTGATTGAAGTTTTATGTTGTTTTGATGGGTGAATCGAAGGATTTAGGGTAGAAAAACCAGTTACAGATTAACATTCGGCCCCTAAAAACCCAGAATAGGGGCCGAATGCTCCATTGTTCTTGAGAACGAAGAGCAATTCGGCCCCTATTCTGGGTTTTTTAGGGGCCGAATGTTTGCATTCGGCTTCTATTTTTTTTTAGGGGCCGAATTCGCATCCGTCCCCTAAAAAACCCAGAATAGGGGCCGAATGTACATCCGGCCCCTAAAAAAATTACAAATGAAGGCCAAATGTACATCCGGCCCCTAAAAAATTTCAAATGAAGGCCGAATGTTTAACTGTTTCAATGATTTCACTTTCTTACCATGTTGCTCAATTGTGAATTATTGTTGTGTGTACGGTTTAATGTGTTGAATTCTTCTTGGTTTGGTGTTTTAATTTTTGTGGTTGTTGTATGAGTTGAAATTGGGTGTTTTAAGTTGAATTTATGACATATATGAGGGGGATGTTGCTGTGTTAATGTTCTAATTAGGAATAAGAAGGGGAGAATGGAAGTTTCTCCGCACAAAAAAGGGGAAACACCGTTAGGTCGCAATCCTGATAAACCCTTGGGTGCTGAAAATAGGCTCAAAAAGCCGGGGTACGTGCTTATCCGTGAACCATCATCTATGGAGATGGGGAGAGAACAAGAAGACGTTGAAGAAGATGTTGAAAAAGATGTTGAAGGAGATGTTGAAGAAGCCCCCCAACCATCAAGGAAAGGCAAAGAGAAGGTGGTTTCGACTCCTCGTAACATCCATAGCAATGTTCCTGCACGTGACTTGTTGTTAGACCCTAGAAGAGACGGAAAACCCCATGGTCTTCCACGCGATGGTGGTGAAGTGTTGATTGGTTACAAGGAGTCGTATGCTTCGGTAGTATATTCGACCAAGGCATGTGTATCGACTGAGAAACAATGGTCAATTCGTTTATTTGTATTATTGATTTCTTATTTTGAAACTATCGTGAGGGCCGAATGTACATTCGGCCCCTAATATGAAACTATCGTGAGGGCCGAATGTATATTCGGCCCCTAAAATACCCAGATTTTAGAGGCCGAATGTTACACTGAGTTTCAATAATTTTTACACCCCAACATTCGGCCTCTATAAAAATTTATCGTGAGGGCCGAATAAACATTCGGCCCCTAATGATGTAGAATTAGAAGCCGAATGCTAATTCGGCTTCTATTAGTGTGAGATGTTGCAGGTCGAATGTGGATTCGGCCTCTATTTCTGTTAGAAATAGAAGCCGAATGTTTAATAATATCAAAAAAGAAATGGAAACTATGGAAAGGAGAAACGTTTAAATACGAACAACACTACCATCTCAAAAATGGAAAAAATACTAAAAATGGAAATGCATCCAAACAAAATAAATTCCGGCAAAAAAGTGCATTTCGTGTGAGCCGAATGTACCAAAAAAGGAATTGCATCCAAACCAAACAAAAAACAACAAGAACATTCGGGAAAACATAGTAGGTTAACCCAAGTCGGTGACCATCTCCTCGATTCCTTGAACTTCTTCAAATCCGACCGTCGTTTCTACTTCTTCAATGTAAGAGTGCATTTCAATCAAATCATCATCATCCAAGTCTTCACTATCACCATCCGATACGTTACATTGAGGGATGCCTTGCTCCATGTGGTAAGCGGTCCATGCATCAATTCCCGTCTTGTATTTGTTATACCAATCACATGAGTAGTTTCTCTCTACGTTTTCCCAAAAGCTATGGGGATGAAATGGAGGTAGTGGGCAACTAGGTTGTAGCTTCAGACCAATAAAATGGCATCTTCCAACATGCCCGATGAAAAGTCTCCTATCATTCACATTGGCATCGCAAGGAGACTTAAGCGGTACATAAGTTTGACTCAAAGCAAAAGAGTAGAAATGTACCACGCAATTGAATGCCTCCGCTATAAGGAAACCGCATATTGGAAAATCCATCCAATGTTCATCTTCGATTCTAGGGCCTCCACGTAATTTCCTTCGAAATTGTATAAATTCCTCATTTGTACCCGCTACTCCATTAATGCCATCCTTCATCATTTCCTTGTAGAAATCCCGGTTGTTGCATAGTATGAGGTCTAACCTCTCTCGAATGTAGTTGCATTGATGCCAACCGGGTGTCGGAGAAGCCGCGAAGGGACCTAGTTGCTCGCCCGTTACATGATACCCACAATTGCCATCTCCTTCAACATCTTCCATGCTTATAATATAAGGTCGGATGATCTCGGGAAGGTCCTCCATGTAGTTGTCATATATCATGTTGAATTTCCTACAAAGATTACCCGACTTATCCTTTGGTGCAGAAAATTTTCCAAATGCATGTTTTGTCTTGCGAGTTATTTCCTTCTCTTGTGGTGTCGCCATCTTCTTACCCTTGCCTTTCTCTATTTCCAAGGTAGGTTGCTTGGGAGACGGTGGAGTGGGAACAAATAGATTCTTGGGGATGATGTCTTTTAGAGTCCACTTCTTGTTGTAACTAGGTTGTGTGCTAGGTGTCTTACTCCCCTTATTGTTGCCATTTCCCACGCTTGATGGAGCTTTGTTTGACCGGCTCCTCTTCCTTGAGCTCAACACACTATCTCTATCTTGTACCGGCATCCCCAACTTCTCCATTTCCTTCCTCTCCTCCTCATACTTTGCATTGTGGTACTCAATACCGGAAGGATTTCTTTTTGTGTAATCTTTAGACGCTTGCAAATTGTGAGCTCTAGTTGCCTTCCTCGTCATACTTTGCTTCGACCTACCCTTTGCCGTCCTAACCTCCGGTTCTTCCAATCCCTCCTCGGTGTATGGCTCCACGATCGGTATCAACTCGTGCAATAGAATTTTCCTTTGCGCCCGGTTACTTCGCTTGTACTTCTCAATTAGCCTTTTTCCAACATCCGTCTCCTCAAAGGGTTCGTCGGGATCATCGGTTGGACGAGGAACAAAGCTTAATTGCTTCCAACGTAGATCAATATCCTCAAAAGGTATGAGATCGGGGTCTTCGTAGTTGGCCATGATATGTCAACATGGAAGTCCCATCGATTCCATCAACATGCAATTACATTCATCGCCCGGTTGGATGTTGTGTTTATCTTTTTTCTTTCTCTCTTTCATCAATATCTCGATGCATAGATGTGAGACGTTATGAGTAAGGCCGCGGAGCATCTTGTGGTCCCCATAAGTTTGGTGTTGCATCATCCTATTCCATTCAAATTCTTCAAGGATCCTCCTAACATCACATGTGAAATACTCATTGATTGAATCGAAGACGGAGACGAACGAGTCGATACACCCAAATAAGTTCTTCTTCAATCGGGAATGAGACCCCTCCACCATGCTTGTGGCTCGGTTCCCGAAGTGTTTGTGTTCATTCGTGAAAGCGTAAACAAACCGTATTGCATGATGATCCAACAATTCTTTCTTCAAATACTTAATGACTTCCTCGAACTGTACGCTCCAACGATCAACAAATAATTCATACCTTGAGTTATAAATTCCACGGCTCGGTGAAAAAACCAAATTATCCCACTCTTCCGAGAATAATCTAAACATTTCTTCATTCGCTTCAAACTTAGCAAGGAACTCCTTTTCCAAAGGCTCTCGTTGATCTTCCGGTGTCTTTTTAATCTTCTGAATTTCACCCATCTTGATAGGTTGTATTATCGGTTGGCACTTTTTCTTGACACAATTCCAAATGTGATAGGTGCAAAGGAAGTTCACGGCGTCGGGAAATACCTTTCTTATAGCCGCCATCAATGTATCTTCATGGTCGGTCACAAATACCTTGGGAAGCACTTCCGGATCGTAGAGCATCTTACATGCGTCCAATGCCCATTCATAACTCTCGGTCGTCTCGTCATTCATAAAAACAAATGCCACCGTGAATGGTGCCTTTGTCGACGTATGACCAACTATGTTCAACAAGGGCATTTGATACCTATTGGTTTTGTAAGTGCAGTCCAACAAAAGAACTTCTGGAAAGCATAAGGCCAATTGGACCATTGCCGGGTGGGCAATGAATAAGTTCCTCACTCTTCTATCGTCATCCAAATCCTTCTTGACCGTGTAGTTGTGTTGCTCAAATAACCACATCAATTGTTTAATCACACCCCTACCTTGGCAACCCCTCCTTTTAATTGTAGCTCTTGCATTGTATACTTGTTTCAAGCTACTCTTGTTCTCCGGGTTATCCTTTTTCAACTTCCCTAGTATTTTTATGGGAGGGACACGTAATTCCGACAACGTCTCGATTTCCTTGTACTCATTTGGTTTGAATGCTCCGGCTTTGTAGTGTCCGTGAAGGTCATGTGGACGTTCGTGATTATGACGGCAATCCATGTTTGGATTCATATGCCACAATTCATCGGTACGGTTGTAGTTAAAAACTACCTTGAAAGGGCAATTCGTTTTCCTTGTCATTGTCTTGTACCTTTTATCCGTCTTCCCGGGCTTTCGAACTTGTTTCTTCGTGTGTCTTCTCACCAAGGTGCTTACCCTACTCCTCTCACAAACCATCACTAACCGCCTTTCCTTGGTTTCCCTATCTATTACGACCACGCACATTATTTTCTTTGCATGTGCTTCCATCCAATCTCGGCATTCGTCTCTATGTTTCCAAGTCTACATAATCAAATCGAAACAACTAAGAATTTGAAATACAATGGGGTTGACTAAAAGAGAAGAGCGAGGTAAAAAAAACCTACCAAGCCGAGAAAAGGTAGATAATGATCTCTAGTATCTTCGTGAATGGTTTGTAAGGGATCCACATCTTCGGCGGTTGTTTCAATACCACCCGGAACAACCTACAAGAGAGAAACACATGTAAGCATGCAACATTCGGCCTTCAAATGTTAGTAGCCGAATCCACATTCAGATTTTATTCTGGCTCATCGTGCCAGCCGAATTAACATTCGGCTGGCACGATAACTCATGTTATAAGCCGAATACGCATTCGGCTGTTAAACTTTACAAGCCGAATTAACATTCGGCCCCTATTATGAGAGCTTGTGCCAGCCGAATGTTACGCTGTAAAATAAGAATTCAAGTTCTTATTCAGCTGCCTACATTCGGCCTCTATTAGTACTTAGGTTAGCAGCCGAATCCGAATTCGGCTGCTAAAGTTTAGAGGCCGAATGTGTCAATATATTTCGAAAAAAACAACAACATTCGGCCCCTATTATGGCAGCCGAACTGTTCTTCGTCTTGAACATTCGGCTGCCATAATAGGGGCCGAATATGGCGCTGGTGAGACATAAAAGTCTCACCTTTAGCTCGATTTCGGCCATAAAACATGATTTTGAAGTATACCTGTGTATTTGAAGCAATGGGTTCATCATATAAGTGCTCATCTTCAGGATTTGGGACAAAAAAATCATCGAAATCGTTGTTTTCTTGAGTTTCCGGTAAAACGTTTCGTGACGATGAAGATTCTCCCATAACCGGATTTCTCGCAACGATCATCGTATGTTTGTTACGTGGAGGTTCATCAATGTTATCCCCCCCAAACATTTCACAAAACACACAAACAAAACAAGAATCACTCCAAAAACCCAAATTTTTTCTTTTTTTTCCCTCTTTTTCTTCCCTCTCAACAAAAAAATCCTCCCAAAAATCTGATTTTCTCTCACCAAAATTATCTAAAACCTTAATTATATACTTAACTCTTATCTTATTATTAACTCTAATCTAATGATTAAGACTAATCATGTGAGGGGTAGTTTGGTATTTAAAAAAGTTGGAAAACTAAAGGGGTCCCAAAAATTACTAAGGGGAGGGACGGCGGGAGGGCTCGCAGAATTTTGGCACGGCTCAAAGCATGTGCCTTAAGAAATTGTTTTGTTTTTGGAAGGGACGTGCGTGAATAAATAGACAGGGAGTTTTACAGAGAAAGATATCACGCAACACAGAGTTTTCTAGCAAGGGTTTGGCGCGAGTTTCGAGGCACAAGGGTTTTTGGAGCTAGAGAAAAGTGGAGCAAGTTTGGAGCTTTGCTACAAGGGTTTTTATGCTTTTTATTACTTTCATGATATTTTCTTTTGTTTTCAATAAGAACATGAGTAGCTAAATTCTTTATTATTGGTTGAGGATGTAGTTGAATATTGCAAAACATGTTATTTTGATTAATTATGGAGTTGAACTTATTCTTTTTCATCATCGATTTTATTCTATTATGCGTATGAATGTATGATTGATGTATTACATTAAGATTGAATATCTTTTGACAAGTGGCCAATTGAGTTAGATTATGTTCATATCTATTGCTAGAATTAGGTTTTGAGATACAAAATAGTTGATGAACCTATTCATAAGTAGCACTATATGATTCTCGAGGTGGTGATAGCTTTAGGAATCATATGTAGAATATTACCTTTGTTGAATGAACTACTCATGGTAGTTCATTGCATTGATTAGCCTATTTCATGAACCTAAATGCTCTTAGAGAGTTGAATTCAATTACTCGATGTGTTGAGTTATTCTCTACGTAGAATTCATGCATTCATCGTTATGGTGTATGATGATTCGAGGAAATTACGGGATATATTTGCGATAAATTATTCTAGGGCTTTTGATGATGAAAGATTAAGTCGACACTCTTTTGTATGGGCGGAGAAGGGATACACCTACGACTCAGCCAGGCCAAGGGCATCCGTGGTCACTAGGTCCAAAAGTAAGATGCTAAAAAACTTAGGTCAACAAAAGCCCAAGCCTTTTAATCAAACAAGTGACACTACTAATCATATGGTAATTTGAGTAGCAAGGGCAGATTTGTGGTTAAGTTTGTAGCCTCTAAAGAATTGGGGTCAATATTCTGATTAATGATACTGTGTTGCGGTGACAATTTTTAGATCTACAATACACAGTTCGGATCACATGGAGGATTTTTCAACAACTCAATAATTTTTGGACCACAACATCCGTTTTGAGTCATCTGGCATTAACGGTAGGTTTTTGGTTTTTTACATATAATAAAACAAATCATGAAAGGCGGAAAATATCCTTACTGTAACGATATCAATACTAACCCAACTGAGAAGCACACAACAAGACTAAACATCCTAATTAGGTATTTCCTTTTTAGTTTCCCAGTAAATTGCAAATAATCCCATGGGATATTCACATTTGGTTTTTCACTGTGGGATATTCACAAAGTTGTAGTCATAATTGGTTTTCACTCCTGTCTACCATGGGTTTTCCTTTTGACATGCTCTCTCGTATCATGACTTGTATTACTTCTGTCTCCTACTCTGTAATAGTTATTGGATCAGCGCATGGTGATATTAGACTTACAAGAGGTCTCAGACAGGGAGACCCTCTCCCCCTATACATTTTTATTATGTGTGCAGAAGTTATTTCTTTTAACCTGGCTTTGTATCAGCATAATGATAAGATACGTGAAATTCAGATCTCAAGGGACGCACCTCTTATTCTTCACCTGATGTATGCGGATGACCTACTTCTGACCTGCACTGCAGATGTTGAAGGTGTTAACAACCTTAATGAGATTCTCAACAAATATTGTATCTCTGTTGGTCAAGCCGTCAACAAAAAGAAATCCCAAATTATTCATCACAGAAGACTGCAACAACATCACAAGGTCAGACTTCACCAAGTTTTGGAATCCCTACAACTTCGCCAGTGCCACTATACTTAGGAGTTCAACTGAGTTTTGGGAGGAGAACTTCCCAGACTTATTCTGAACTCATCAATAGACTGCAAAGAAAAACAAGAGGCTGATGTTGAAATGCTTAAACCCGGCAGGTAGACTTGTTATGATAACTACTGCATTAACTCCAACTACTAACCACATTATGCAGATTTAAAGGCTTCAAGTACATGTCCATGATAGAATTGACCATATTTGTAGGAACTTCTTCTGGGGTCATGATAAAAACTCCAGGAAAATGCATACTATTGGTTGGGATAAAATTGCAGCTCCCAAGCATCTTGGAGGTTTAGGGATTCGAAAAAACAGAGAACACAATGACACCTTGCTCCTCAAAATAATTTGGAAATTATATTCACAACCTGATACCATTTTGGAATCCTTGTATCTTGCCAAATATCTTGATGGTAATCTAGGATCCCCCTTCTTACCTGCCCCTCCAGACTCTGCAAGTCTGGTTTGGAAAGGTCTTGCTAGACTTTCAAACTTGACAAGACCTTTCTACTTCTCTAAAGTTGGTGATGGCCAGATAACAGCAATTAGTGATTTCTGGATACCAAAACAGATGCCTCAAGATCTACAAACTGCGTTGGTCAGACCAACCAAAAATGTTGCCTCTCTCATCAATTCCCAATCTAATACATGGAATGTTGAAGCATCATGGAGGCTCTACCACTTCCTTCATCTCAAAGGGTCTGCAACACCTACCTTCCACCAACCCCTATTCCAGACACTTATGTCTGGCCCTTTACAAAATCTGGGGAATTTACTCGAAAAACAGGATATGAGAAACTAATCACATCGACTGAAACCAATCATACTAACTCTATTTTAACTACTACCTATGACAAGATGATATGGAAACTCTCTTGTCCTCCAAAAATTAGGCTTTTCGTCTGAAAAGTGATCTTCCCCCTGAAGATAGAGGTAGAAGTCAGCTGGGAATTGGGTATGACAATACTTCTTCACTGGATGATGATGATGAAATTAGTGTACCGCCAATAATAGTAAACACTATACAGTGCGTACCAACTAGTATTAACCATGTAACAATATTCTTTGGTGACTTCGGTTTAGGTTTAGTTTGGTATTGCTATGAGTTTTTCAGAAGCGCTTTTCAGCGGTGCGTTGCTGTGGGGTGCTTTTTGAAAAAAGTAGCTGAATGTTTGGTAAACCATAAATTAAAAAGTAAAGCTGTTAAAAAAAAAGAAATAGTGTTTGGTAAATCTCATGTCCAACCATTATTATTGTTCTAAATGACAAAAATAGACATACTTTTCATAATTTAATATTTTGACATTTGTGATATTCAATCTTAATGTAATACATCAATCATACATTCATACGCATAGTAGAATAAAATCAATGATTTAAGTGGCCAATTGAGTTAGATTATGTTCATATCTATTGCTAGAATTAGGTTTTGAGATACAAAATAGTTGATAAACCTATTCATAAGTAGCACAATATGATTCTCGAGGTGGTGATAGCTTCAGGAATCATATGTAGAATATTACCTTTGTTGAATGAACTACTCATGGTAGTTCATTGTATTGATTAGCCTATTTCATGAACCTTAATGCTCTTAGAGAGTTGAACTCAATTACTCGATGTGTTGAGTTATTCTCTACGTAGAATTCATGCATTCATCGTTATGGTGTATGATGATTCGAGGAAATTACGGGATATATTTGCGATAAATTATTCTAGGGCTTTTGATGATGAGAGATTAAGCCGACACTCCATATATTATTCAAGATGCATGTTATGTGATTGAAGATGAACCCTTAACCAATATTCTCAACTCTTGATTCTTTTTAATATTCTTTGCTTCAGTTTTAATTGTTTTTATTTTATTTTAGTATTAAAATCACTCAACTTCCCCCCAGGTTACTTTAGGATTCAAAAATTTATAACAACCAATTCCTCGCTGTGGAACGAACTTGTTCTTACCACTATTCTATATTATTTATTGTGAAGGTTAAGGACGTAAATATATTTGTGTTGTTTGACAACGCATCATGAACAACCTAGAATAAGCTCTCCAGATATAATTCACTTGAATGCTATGGGTTCTATGAGATAGGTTACTTCTAGCGACAAATTCATAAGCTCGATTCATCAACTAGCGCCAATCAATACATGTGAATACTTAACAAAATCCCTTCATCAATATTCACATATTACTACTTGTATTAAGAATCTCTAGACAATTACACGGATTAAAGAATTCTCAATTAGCATTAGAATTGCCAATCAAGCATTCAATTTCGAACTTGAAAGATTAATAAACACTTCATAAACACTTTAAGCACAGTAAAGATCAAACAATAACAAGATATTTGCAAGAGAATAAACTATTTATTCATGTCAATTAGAGTTCATGTTGGACGTCGACATCAAACAAGGGATTAGCTACTAAGAAATCATGTTCTCAACAATATAACCCAGAGAAATAAAAGTTCAAAGTGCAAATCTTGATGACAAAAATCCTGTTGTTGCCAGTGGTGATATGGAAGGACAACAAACTCCTCGAGCTGGTGATGTGGCGCTGGTGGTGGAATGGATGTTGTGGATGTAATGGAGATAGTGCTGGTGATGATGACTGATGGTGTAGCTCAAGTTGCTGTTGTTATGGAGTGGTGGATGCAGTGGTGATAGAGGAACTGTGGTACTATACAGTGGTGACGGAAGGGGTGTTGGAGAGGAGCAAAGCTCTTCTCTGTGGAGGTGCAAACTGTTGGAGGCGGTGTTTCTGTGTTGTCGAGAGATATCCATGATGTAGGTTTTCGTTCTCTTTTTATATCTTCAATCTTCTCCGAAATATTCTATACACGCAAACCCAACCCTGATTTATCTCAACTTCTTAAAATTGCTCTTCAATCTGTACCATCCATCAAGAGAATCAATGGCGGCAACAACCTCAGTTCCTCTCCTGTCTTCTCGGCTAAAAGCATTACTCAAACCTTCTGTAACCTCACATCCAAACTCTGTTGCCAGACTTCAACCCGATGCAGACCCATGTATTCTTCATACTGCCTTTGGTATCTAGTTCTAACCCTTGGCAAGGACTCAGCTCAGTGAACAACAACTGTTACAGACATACTTGGTCGTTTGGGCCATTTATCGAACACATGGTGTGCGGTTTCCTGACGCACAGAAACGAGCTTGATTCTGATTTCTAAACTCTTGTCACACTCCGTCCCTGCAATACATTCAACATTCGACAGACACCCATTGTTCATTATCATTCAGAAGACTGAAATTGTCAATCCCTTCATCAACCAGCCACAAAAATCAATGGCAGTACCACTTCTTCTTCCTGTTTCTCACTCACAAACTCCTTGTCAAACTCTGCCCGTTCTTCATTCTGAACCCAAAGTGTCGAGCCTATTCATTAGCCGGAGGTGAGACTTGATGTAGCAATTGGTCTTGACTCGGCAGTTGTGAACCTTTGCAGCAACAGCAGGAACTCTCCCTCTTTCTCAGTAACCCTGGCCATAAACTGAACCCAACCTTCTTTTACAACTCGTAGCTAAACTCAGTCAGTTATAATCTTGCTTCGAATCCCTCTGAACCCTTGGCTAAAACCCATCAGTGAACCTTGTCTTAATCGATGGCAGACTTGGCAGTAAAACCGGTCGCACAGAAAGAAAAGAATTGATCTGAACTCGACCAAGGTTCTGCTTCTTTAAGAAGAATGATGGCCCTGAGCGAAGAAACTGTCTGCATTAGTAATCTTTAACTGAACTCTTTTGTCTGCCCCGAGTACTGTTGGTGCGGTGCTGCAGTAATTCTCCAGCTGGTTCCCCTTAATGCTCACTGCCCCTTAACGCCCTCCTGGTTGTCAATAGTCATCCAGGAAATGACCAATTTACCCTTTTCTGCGAATTTGATGATTTCTTTCACCTTTTCCTCCACATGACTCCAAAACACCTACAAAATGCAAACAAAGCGTAAAACGCAACTGATACAAGAAAATAGCAAAAGAAAGCGTGGTCAATTGATATTCTTAGAGAGGTGTTTTAGACACCTATCATGGTGCATTCATGAGTAATACTGCAACAACAGCTAGAGAGTTAATTGATAGTATGGCACCAAATTCTCAACAATTCTACAGCAGTTCAGAATCACTCGTCAAGAGAGTTAACGAGGTAAGGGAATCTTCTGATATTCATCATCAATTGAATAACCTGACAGCAATGATGCAACAGGTATTAGCAAGCCAGGCGTTACCTCCACATTCAGCATACAGAGAGAGCAATGAACAAGCTAATGATGTCTTTCCAAATCAGCAGAGGCCGAGATATGATCTTTACTCTAGCACTTATAATGCAGGATGACGAGATCACCCCAACTTTAGTTATGCTAACAAGCAAGCTGAGGTTCAACAACCCGTTTACAACCGCCAGAATGGGTATCAACAACAATTTGAACCACCACAGCAACAACAAAGCCAAGGTTCTAACATGGAAGACTTGTTAAAGGCATTTGTGCAGAGAACCGATAATGCAATGAAGGATTTGCAAACGCAAGTTAGCACTATGGCAAGTGAGTTGAATCAGTTGAAGTCACAGAATATTGGGAAACTCCCTTGTCAACCTGTCATTAATCCAAAAGAAACAGTTAATGCTGTGGCATTAAGAAGTGGTACACAAATTGTGCAACAGGAAGAAAAAAACAACAACATCACCAAGTCAAGTTCAGCTGAACCTGACAAGGAATCAGAGACTCTTCCTAAAACTACTGAGGTACCTAAAAAAGTTTCTAAAACTCCTGTTTCTACTTATGTTCCTCCTTTGCCTTTTTCTCGCAGGTTTATTACTTCCAAAAAGACGGAACAAGAAACTGAGATTTTAGAAATTCTCAAGAAGATTCATTTGGATATTCCATTTGTGGATGCTATCAAACAGATTCCCCAGTTTGCAAAAGTACTGAAGGATTTGTGCACAAAAAAAAAACGAAAACTCAAGGGTAATGAGGTAATGAGTGTGGGGGAGAATGCATATGCTATCTTGCAGAAGAAACTCCCACCAAAATGTAAATATCCAGGTAGTTTCGATATTCCAGTTGTTACTGGTGATACTAAATGTAGCAAAGCTATGTTAGATTTAGAGGCGTCATTGAATGTTATGCCCGCATATATATATGAATCTTTTAATTTAGGTCCGTTGAAAGAAACAAGTGTGGTTTTATAATTGGCTGACCGTTCTAATGTTTACCCTAAGGGTGTCGTTGAGAATGTGTTTGTGCAGGTCAATCAATTGGTGTTTCCAGCAGACTTCTGTGTGTTGGAAATGAATGAGGGTTCATCAGATTCATCCATCCCTTTGCTGTTAGGACGACCCTTCATGAAGACGGCTAAAACCGTCATTGAGGTTGATGAGGGGACGTTGACAATGAAATTTGATGGAGAAACAATATGTTTCAACATTTTTAAGACAATGAGATATCCTAGTGATGTCAACTCTTGTTTCTCCATCAATGTGGTTGGTGAATTAGGTCATCGAATTTTCAGAAAGAGAAGGCAAAAGAGTTCATACTCTTGCAAGGAAAAAATAAGGCGCAACATGGTGACAAGATTTCTGAAAAACACTTTAGTGTTGGACATAAAGTTCTTTTATATAAATCTTGCCTACATTTATTTCCTTGTAAATTAGAATCATCTTGGATAGGCCATTTTGTTGTGCTAACTGTGTTTTCTATTGAAGCAGTGAAAATTCAGAGCTTGTCAACAGGAAAAGAGTTTAAAGTGTATGGCCATCGGTTGAAACCTTACTATGAAAACGATGTCCCTCTGGAGGAGTCGTAGAGAGAATACGTCAGGCTGATGACATCAAACCAAGCGCTACATGGGAGGCAACCCCTTGTTTATATCTTCTTTTACTGTTTTGTTTATTCTTTTTGCAGGGATACAAAGACTGTGCTTAATGGGAGTCAACCCATTCGATTTCGCTTTGTGGGAATCAACCCACCGGATATCTACCCATATTTGAATTCCATTGGACGAGTCAATCTACATTGAGGACAATATAGAGTTCAAGTGTGGGGGAGGTAAGTCATTGCTCAAGCGGTATTGGTCTCAAGTACAGACACGACCTGGTTCGTGATACCTTTGCCGATATTTGTTATCGGGCGGGTGTCCCATCTAGGAAAGAGGTTGACTTGGGGTTCCTCTCGGATACTGGAGCAGCTTTGAGACCTGCGGATATCCTGGTATATAATTGGGATAATGGACATGATGTGTGTATGGATATC
>JAJJMA010178137.1:0-12745 GCA_023529015.1 Papaver nudicaule
ACCTTTAGCATTCCATAAATGAGAAGGAATGTTCCTCAATTTCAACCTGGACTCAAATCTTTGCGTAATTCAGCCTTGATGAGGTGGTGAATCCGCCTCTGCTATATCAGTTCTTCCTCTCCCATACTATTGATTCACTTGTATTCTTCTGCACAACGAATCAGCAAAACAAAAGGGAAACATTCGAAGAAAATACCTATTATCAATGACAGAGGGAGTGTGATTGAAAATCAATGACAAACACAATTTATGTCAATATTTCTTAGCAAATACAAAGTTCGAACAAAAAAGCAAGCTAATCGTGATTTGTAAATATTAACAGAATTTCATAACTGAGGAATTAAAAATGAAAAGTGACAGAGAGAGGATACCTGTTAATCCATCAAATTAGTCAATTCTTCTACAGAAGATGGATACCAGTAAAACACGTTGTCTCTTGCTTCAATAAAATCAACATACAATTCCTCAAGAAAGGAGAGGGATTTGAGATCATAAGTTAAATACCACTTCACTTGTCGGCAGTTGAATATGGATAGTTGGCGAAGAGAAGTCCATCCTCGTAAATCTGGAAGAAACTTAAGATCCGAGCAACCAATGAAATCCAATCGCTGAAGATTGCAATTGTGTTTGAGTATGCTTACTGGGAAGTCTATAAGCTCCTCAATATTCTCCAAAGATAGTTCCGTGAGAGATGTCTGGCTTCTCCCAACTGAGCATACTAACTTGGGGTCGATGTTTTTTAATACCAATGTCTCCAGGGAAGGAAACGAAGGGATCTCTGTTAATCTCTTGCAGCAGGTAATCCTCAGATCCTGAAGACAAGGATATGAATAACACAGTTCTTCTAGAAGGAACATATCAGTAAGTTCCAGTCGAATTAAGGAAGGAAATCCGCCAATATCTAAACTCTTCAGAGACTCCATTCCTCCAAGCTCAAGACACCTGAGATGTTGGAGCTGCCCAATAGATGCTGGTAGTTGTTTAATTCTTGTGCAGTTTCTAAGTTCCAACCAGTCCAATTCTGAAAGACCAGATGGAACACACATCCACGTAGGAAGTTCCCACCCCATGAAGTTGGCAATATTCAGATTTTTCAGACCAGTGGGAGGCTGGAGAGCTTCAAATACTAGGAGATCATTACACGGCTTGTTGTCGCACCTCGTCATGGCCAAATCTTCTTTTATTTCGTCCCAACACAGAACCAATGCACGAAGACATTGTTTTCCTTTCAAATTTGCTCTCTCAGCTTCTTTTGGGTCTTTGATGTTTTGAAGGTCCCCAATAACTACCACCTTAAGAAAGTTGAGGTTTCCTAACTCTTCAACACCAACACTACTCTCAGATTCCTTTTCTTGCACCAAGTAAGTCAACTCTTCGAGCAAAACTAGTTTCCCTATACCCATTACGTATTGGTTACTCCGATGAAGGTGAACAAATACTTTAAGTCCTGTCCAATTCTTCACATCTTTGGGAAGCTCACACCACCAGAGACTTGCGAACTCAAGATTGCGGAGGATAACAAAAGACTCCGGTAGTACTTTGATCCCAGTACCCTCCAAGTCAAGGTATCTTAACTGAGTTAAATCTCCAAAATCTTTGGGTAGTGCATCTAGTAATGGACATTTTTTGAAATCAAATTTCCTCAAGCTAGCAAGACCTGCCACAGACTCTGGTAAAGATTTTAAATTCTTGCAGCTGCTGACGTCTAGCGTTTCCAAATTAGAGAGGGTGAAAAGAGACACTGGTAAGCTTTCAATATCATTGTGTGACAAATTTAGATATCTTAGATTTTTCAAACGAGAGATGGATTTAGGAAACCGATCTAAGCCGCAGTTATTGAGATTCAATGTTTGCAGATTAGAAAGACTGGTGACGGGATCAGGTAGGTACACCAAATACGTGGAAGAAACTTCAAGATGCCTTAATTTCTTTAATGACTGAATGTACAAAAGAATATTCCGGACACCAATACACATGTTACTGAAGACCAACGTCTCTAAATTATAAAGTTTAGTAATGGAGTAATCAGACCAATCCTTAGGATAAAGAGAGGTAAGGTGAAGATACCTTAAATGTTTTAGCTTAACACGCAGAGAACGCCACCTTAGTAAAGCATCATCTGGGGAAGGACCCACATGTAGTATGCGCAAGTGATTGATTTCTGAGAATATAGAAGGATCAACAAGGTTTGAACCTTCAGGGAGAAAGAGTGTCCGCAATTTCTTCAAGTTGCCTGACCTTTTCAGAAATGCTGCTGATATGCCTTCATCCAGATCCAATTGTAAACGACGTACTTTAGAAACATCTGCAAACTCGCTTACCTTGAGAGACACCAACTCATTCTCCAAAAGAACATCCACTGCTAGATCATGGACAATATCATGCATCTTGCACGTCTGAATTTCATCTAGCTCGTTCTTCTTGAAATCATGGAAAAAGGAGCACCACGCCAATCTTTCGAAATAATCGTATCCAAAGTCTTCAATTGATTTTTTGCTTTTCATATCAGGTTGTTGGAGAAATCCTTCTGCCATCCAAAGACGAACCAAAGTATCTTTACTGATTTCCCAATTCTTGGGAAAGATTGAGCAGTACGAGAAACATTGTTTCAAATGAGACGGCAAGTTATTATAACTCATTTTCAATACTGGAATGATTTTTCTTTTACTTTCTGGGGTATTCCAAATATCATCATCCCTGATTGATATCCAATCACTTTCTCTTTTTCTTAAGTGCAAAAGACTTCCTAGAAACTTGGCTGCCAGTGGCAAACCACAACATTTTTTTGTTATTTCTTTTCCTATGCTTGACATTTTAGGAGAATCTAATGCTCCACCGGGAGAAAAGGCTTTTCTCTTGATAATAGACCAACAAGCATCATCATCTAGTTGATTTAAACTGTAAGGAGGAATACTGCCCCTAACAACAGATGCAACTTGGTCATTACGTGTAGTGATTAATATTTTACTCCCTGGAGAACCAACAAGCAACACAGACATGAGGCTTTCCCATTGTGTTGAATCTTCATTCCATATGTCATCTAGTACTAACAAATACTTCTTCCCATTTAAATGTTCTCGAACAATATTTACTAGTACACGAAAATTTGAAGGCTTATGAAACTTAGTATTAGTAATGGACTCCATGATATTTACTAAGACGATTTCGATATCAAAAATTTCTGAGACATGGACCCATAATAATGGCTCAAACAGTTTCTTTACCATCTCGTCTTTGAAAACGAGTTGTGCAAGTGTTGTCTTCCCCAGCCCCCCCATACCCACTATGGATATGACAGAAACCTTTTCAGGATATTGATTAGGTTCGGCAACAGATGATGACGTGGTATTGGTTGTTAAAAGTTTTATTATCTGGGATTCATCGTTTTCCCTTCCTACGACTTCTGACTCATTAACAAGGGATGTGACTTGTCGATCCAGATGTTCACTACTTTCACCATCAGGAATAGGTGTAGTAATTTGCAACTGGAACCTACCCATATCTCTGGTAATTTCATCTAAACATTGATTTATATTTTTGATTTTTCTTGCCATTTTGAAACGAAAAGCAAGAGGGTTAGAAGATGAAACGAAATTGACTACCTTATGCTTCAAGCGGTCTCCTCTTTCACAGCGATGCATGGATTCATAGGCAAACTCATCCATCACATCATCAGCGTCATAGGCAACACCCTTGAGCCTTCTCAACCAAAGTTTTAGAACTTCATCCTTCTCTTGCCTCTTCTCAGCGTCGGCAATCACAGCGAGGAGCATATCTAAAGTTCCTTGAAGCTTTTTCAAGTCATCTTTCACACCCCAACCCAAACCAATCTGTTCAGAAACAACAGAAGTTAACTTCTTTAGGATTCCTGTTGCACCGCTCATAAGAATCTCTGGCATAGTGACAAAGAAATTAAGAAGAAACACTGGAGAATAAAAATTTTGATTGAATTAGAATAAAAGAAGAGAAAGATCAACTTTAGTATAACTCTGAGGTACGATGTTTGTGTAAGATAAGTGTTAGAATTTGTGTGAATTTATAGGTGAAAGAATTGATAGAAAACTTACTAAAAGAATGTGGCAATGTCTAATTAGTCCTCAATGTCTGACATAATCACTTAATCTTAGTTGAAATAGCCAAATAGAACCGCATAATTCTCAGAGTTGGATCTTACAGAAATGTATAGTTAAAATAATAATCCAGGCTTTTGTAGAATCCTTAGAATAATCCCTTTCATTGAATAGTTTGCTCCCTGGGTTTCAAGTTAAACAGCTATTATTTGTGTGAGCCATGTTCTTATGTGGAAGACTAAGTCTAGTGTTGTGGGTGCCATGTACATGTATTCACAAAGAATCGTGCACAAGTGTCCATAAAGCCAACTTGTAAACATGTTACCTCATCTTCTCCGAAGGCCTTTCCTCAACCCACGACCCTGTCAGATATACGGTAGTCGTGTTAACCATCATCACCAGATGAAGGCAATCAGCCAATTAGGGTCCGTACGGTTTGAGCGTTATTACTTATGAAGTTATGGTGATGTGCAACTCCCTTTAACAAACATATATAATGCAAAATCATCTTATAAACTTGACCAGGCTACACAAGAAATTGGAAAAAATTTGAATTGAAATTGATATTTCTTGTGCCTCCTATAGGTGAGATTTTTATTAACAGGTGTCGGATATTTCAGTAATTCATTTAGTTTTTAATCTGATTAGGTGAAGGAGAAATCACTGAATTAATTGTAATTTTAGGAAGATTAAAAAAAAAAAAAATCAAATAATTTCATACCGGAATCTTGGGAGAGGAAATCGATCATAAATCAATTTCATCGCGATACATGAGAAGGATTGATCGATCGGCATCTCCTTCTGAAACCCCAATTCCTTCCTTTCTTTAGTTCTGTTCTGCACCAACATAGATTTTCTTCCACCCATTTTACGCTTGCAGTAAAGTTTTTTATTCTTAGACTCCGTTTACATTCTCTGTATTAGGGTTGTCCATGGCTCGGTTTGGTTCGGTTTCATGTCCAACCATCACCGTCACCATGATCTTCGGTTTTTTTAATTCTTGCACCATCACCATCGCCATTCATCTTCGGTTCAGTTTTTGGTTTCGGTTTTGCACAAAAACCGAAAGATTAATTTTTTTTTTAAGAATAAAAAAAAATACTTAATTTGATAATAATTAATTTGTGGTGCTAGTGGTTGCATAGTTGCAGAGAGGGTGAAAAAGAGATGAAATAGAGAGAAAGTACGTACATAACTTAAATATAGACTATGATTAATGGTTAAAATGATTTTAGATTTAATGTCTCATATTAGAGCATCTCCAATGGGATGTCAGGATTTTTCCTACGTGGCTGTCAGGATTTAACATCCTCAAGTGTTTTTTTCCTTATTTGTAGGAAGTTGAAGTCATCCATCTCCAACCTTGAATGTGAGAAGAAAGTGGTGAAACAGATGTCGGTTTTTTATAGGAACCCAATTTTCTTTTTTTCTTCCCGCTAAAACTAAAATTTCTCTAAAAAAATCGCGCCAAATAGAAGAAATCTCCTATCTATATAGGTTTGGCAGTTCATCTTTTTCATTCAACCAAAAATATTCTCTCTTAACCAGAACAAAATCTAGGGTTTGGTAAGTTTTTACTTTATTTTGTCATTGTAGTATAATTTTAATTAGATTTCCTCTCTTCTTTGTTCTTTGTATGTAAATCATTATGTTTTATCTAAGTATGCATCTAGATGTTTATGATGTTGTTTGTGTTGAAGTTTTTGATTGATTAAATATAATGAGTTTTGTATGTCCCGATACTCATTGATTTGAATGTGTGACTGCACATAATAGTGGAACTGTATTAACAAGCAAAATACATGTGTAAATCACATTATGGGAGGAACTTGGAAACATCACAAGCAATATTAGAAAATCTTTTTCAGATCATGCTCGGCATATCAGACGGACCCAAAGGCACTACATGGAATATGATGTAACAATTTGAGAACTATGAGAAGATTGTATATAAATCTGGACATTCCTATAGTTATACCATCAAAATTTTGTCTAGTTAATACAAACCAGTAAGAAACTTAACATTCCCATTGTTATCAAGCAACCCCAATGTAAATATATAAACTCTGCATGGCCATAATACTGTGAGGGTATATCAATGACTCTAGTTTGAAACTCTACATTCCCAGGTACAGACTTTGCCTATGGATTATCTGTTCATGGATGATGATATCAATGACCCTAGGGTATAAACTGTTTATGTAGTAACAATGGGAATGTAGACTTTGCCTATGGATTATCTATTCGTGGATGACAAGAATTGGTATTGATGAAGCTAGAGCATAAAAGAATGAGCTAAACAGATAGCTTACGACAATTATGATGGTGTAATGTAATACCTTTCTGTCTTTTGTGGTTGCTTGATTTCTACCGAATTAAGAAGAAACTTACCTGTACTTCACCTTTATCTTCATTGATTTACCTTACACTCAAGTTAAGAGAACGCCCTTAATTTGTGAATGGCAATTCATATCCAGAGAAAACACAAAGAAAGTGTATTGGAGATATAATAATCAATTCCTAAAGACTTTGATAATTGCAAGCAACGATTACAAACCCAATAACAAATAGATTGAAATAATTAGGGTAAATATGAAACTTACGGTGCAGGAGTATCTGGTTTCTTCTATTGATCTTCTTTATGCAAACCCAATAAGAAATAGATTTGATTTCTAAATTTCGTACTGTGATTGAAGAACCAAAAAAAACTCAGAAAAATAGAGAAAAAGAAACGAATGCTTCGAAATATTGTTTTTTAAAAAGAAAGAAGGATTATATGCTGACATGGATTGGTTCACATCCTCATGGTGATCCTCTGAAACTAGAGGATGGGCTAGAGGATGTGAATCTAACCGCCTCTTCACATCTTCTCCTCACACTCCCGTTGGAGATGGTTTT
Source organism: Papaver nudicaule (assembly GCA_023529015.1). NCBI lineage: Eukaryota > Viridiplantae > Streptophyta > Magnoliopsida > Ranunculales > Papaveraceae > Papaver > Papaver nudicaule. The sequence continues at coordinate 6,969 of JAJJMA010178137.1, forward strand.
TTTGAAAAAGTGGGAAAAATCTTATGTGGCCGCGGAAATAGGAATACCACTTTCTCCCGTTGGAGATGCTCTTAATCAGTGCGAATCGTGGTATTTCGGTTCGGTTATATGCCCAGCCATCACCATCGTCATAATGCTCGGTTTTTCAATTCTTGCACCATCACCATAACCATCAACCTCGGTTCGGTTCGATTTTTGCAATTTTCGGTGCGGTTCAGTTCAGTTCACCACGGTTAATTGGTTTTTTTGGACAGCCCTACCTGCAGCTAACCACGCGGCGAGTTTGGATTGTAAGGAACAGAGGGGCACATGGAGTTTTGGGAGAGAGGATACGGACCGGTAAAAATAATTCTATATATATAACCTAGGCCTCCAGCTACTTTCTGCTGTTCAACAAATAGCATCCCGTTCTTACCAATGTCGACTAGCCCTAGTGTGCTCCGCACACAAGTAGATATAATCGGAACTATATGTTCCCTGGTTCTATTCGTTTCTCATATACCTACTACACATTGCCAAGAGATTGTTCGGAAAGATGCAACTGATGATCACGAGATTCCATTAAAACGTGAGAATTCATGCACTTCCCACTTGGTTTCGCTACTCCGGTTTGCACTTTGGATTCTATATGGTTTGCCATTCGTTACCCAAGGAAATTATCTGTTCGTCGTACGCATGGCATTGGGTTTCTTTATAGAACTCGTCTACATCATCATATATCTAGTTTATGCTGACAAGAAACAAAGGTTTTGCGTGTGTACAGTATTGGTATGTGAAATTCTTGCCATTGCTGGTTTAGTGTTCTGTCTTCACTTTGGTGGTCTCCCGCAAGCTACATTGATTTCGTTTACGGCAGGTGTGTGCGTACTTTTAGAGGTGTTCTCAAGTCCTTTTTATACCAAGTTTAAGTCCTTGCATAATTGGTTGATCGCACAAAGAGCATCCTACACTATGCGTCGTCGTGGCCGATACTAGCTGATCTACATAGAAGTTTGATTTGGTTTTTGGACCATCCAAATAGATTTTTTGTTTCTTTTGTTGTAGCATTCCTAACAAATATTAACGAGAATTCTGTGTCATAAGAACATGCGAAATATATTTATTTATTTTATTTTATTTTTTGATATGTAAAGAATTTGGTGCCTACAAATTTTATTCTACTTATGTTGTATATATGTGACTAAATGTCAACATGTCGTATTTGCATTCATTAAACAAAATTACACATTGTATATATGCAGCGACGGAATTAGAGGGGGGTAGGGTATGCTGAAGCCCCCCAAATTCTACTAGACCCTCGAAAATTAAAAAAAAAATTAAATGTCCAGCCATCCATGGGTGGATAAAATATAACACCTTTAGTCCATTGATGCGGGCAATGAAATATGATTTTGGGAAGATCTGTGGATATGAGATGATGTTTTTTTGTAATAGATTTCCATTGGCATTTGAAGTTTCAAGAGTCAAGGGATACATGGTAGCTCGATTATATGAGATCACGAGTGACGACATCAAATGGAAGTTCATGTCTCTGAATTGGTACTCTCAAAGAATAGTGAAGGCGGTTGATGTCATAAATTTACTTTTAGATTCGATGACCAATCAAGAAGGAGTTGAAGATTATAGATTATGGATGGTTTATGAAAATAGTGCCTTGGATTCTTATACGGTCAAGAATGGGGTAAATTCTTTTATGGATATTGATGATTTAATTTTCCAAAGGAGAGTATTTGGAGTCGGTCTTACCTATGTACGGTAAAATTTCTTTATTTGGCTTTTTTACCATGACAGGTTGACGACGGGCGATAAGCTAACTATAAGGGGTATGCATGTGGATATGTCGGTTTTGTGAGGAGGAAGATGAAACAAGTGCTCATTTATTTTATGATTGTTGAAGAACTAAGAGAATTTGGAATTACTTTGCCGAAAGATTTGATTTCCATTGGAATTGCAACATTGCCCTAACTATAAAAACTTGGAGACACGATTGGGGTGATGAGCGTCACTACCGTATTAATTTGGAACAATTTGCCGGTTGCAATTTGATGGTGCATTTGGAAAGAAAGAGGATCTTCGATAATAAAACATGGAACTTGACAAGTATGATTAGAGATATAAAGATTCAAACATTCTTTTGGACGGAGGTTAACACTAAAATGCTCGGATTAACGGCCAACATGGTGATAGCACTACGGGACAAATTTCTATATTTCTCGTTGATTTGGTTTTTTTTCTAGTTGGGTCGTGATGTTTTTGGCTTCAATGTATTTTAACTTTATTTTATTTTCCTATCTTTAGGTGACCGAACTTCTTTTTCGGTTTCCTTTTTTTTTTCTTTGTATCTGTTGTATTTTTTGGATTGAGGTACCCTTTTAAGTACCTCTATTTCAATGAATTTTCTATTAATAACCGATTAAAAAAAAACCTTCATCTAACATTTAGATGGTGCAAAAAACCATTTGGACTATGGAAATTGGTCCACCCCATCTTTGTCAGGAGAAAATAGTAAACTATGGAAATTGGTCTTAAGAAAAAAAAAAAAAAAAAATAGGTAACGTGTACCGTGTTATCCTCATGATGTAACTTTTTAAAAATTTTGGTTTTCTATTGTGAACAATGTACTTCGTGGACACTTTTACAAAGATGAACTAGCTAGGAAACGGGACCGCATCAAACTTTTACCTACCCATACATATATACCTAACCCTATCCCTCTACTTTCTGCAACAAAAGTTGAGTTTTTGATCCAACAAATTTCATCCCAGCAATGCCGATGAGCCCTGATTTGCTCCGCTCTCAAGTTGGAATACTCGGAGTTATATGTTCGGTGGCTTTATTCGTTTCTCATATACCTACATACCGCGATAAGATTCTTAAGAAAGAAGCAAGCGTTGAGTTAAGCCATGAGTTTCCATCGAAGAATCATGATGCGATCAATTCATGTATTTTCACTTCCCATTTAGTTTTGATACTGCCCTATGCATCATGGATTCTATATGGTTCACCATTCGTTACCCAAGGAAATTATCTGTTTGCCATAAGCAACGGAATAGGTTTCGCTATAGAACTCATCTACATCATCATACGCCTAGTCTATGCTAACAAGAAACAAAGAGTTTACGTGTGTATAGTATTGGTGTGTGAAGTTCTTGCTGGCTTAATGTTTGGTCTTCATGCTGCGGGTCTCTCACAAGATGCGTTGCTTGCGTTTACTGGAGGTGCCAGCATACTTTTAGACATATACGCAAACATATTATATTGGATATTTCAGTCCCCGTATTGGTTTCACAGCAGGAAGAGCTTCGAACAGTATGCGTCATCTTGGCCTATACTTGCCAATATGCACAACAGTATGATTTGGGTGATATTTGGGTTTCTTACGGAAAACCCGATCATGATGGGAAGGGTAAAGATTACGATGACTGTATAGTGGCACCATATGTGCTTCGTTGCTTTTTGTATTCAGTAGCGATGCTGATATGGTATGTGGTCTACTGCGTCAAGTCGACAGCAAAAAGAAGTGATCCTGATTATGGACCTTCGTCTGCAAAAGGTGGCAATGATGTAAAAGGCGACACCGAAGAAAAACAAATATCGATAGGAATTCCGCTCTAGCCAAAGCCCAACACCAACAACGTTTTGATTCAGAACTGTTTTTTGTTTTTGATTAGATTTTCCATGTCAATGGAGGAGTGTCCTTTTTCTCACTACTATTACTGTCACATAACATTTTTTAATAAGCTTAAAATATTTATTTCTTACGATTGCCTGCTTACCGGCATATGCTTTGAAATTAGTACCAACGTTTTAGTTGATTACTGAACAATAAATTGATGAAAGGGAGAAGAGTAGAAAACCCTGGATTTTTTCTTTTGTTAAAGGTGTCCCATATTTTATTAGAGCAAAAAAGCAGGAAAAACAAAGTGCAAGCATAACACACTCTGAAGCACGGATACTGATACGGGGACACGTATACGGGGATACCGATACGAGGATTCGTCACTTTAAAAAAAATGGGGATACGTGATACGGCGGGATACGTATATATTAAAATTATTTTATATAAACATTTTTAATGAATAAAAAACACATGAAATAAATGTTATAAACTAAAAAGCCTAATAATACCTAAAAATATTAAAAAAAGATGAATAAAAACTAGCTAAAACTTCATTCACTCATCAATATTATTTTCATCAAAAAGCACCGCTTGTATTATACTGTACTATACTATATTATATTATAATTATTTGGATAATTACAAATTTTCTATAAATATTTGTATTCTGTTATAAATATATTCCAAGTATCCCCTCTCAAGTATCCCAGAGGTATCTCAAAGTATCCCTCTACCCTTTTGGTAATTAAAAAAAAGGGATACGTAAAATGGAGTATCCGATACGTATTTCCAAGTATCCCCAAGTATCCAAACAAGATACGTCGCCGATACGGATACGTCGCCCATTTTGAAGTATCCGTGCTTCATAGATAACACACTAGTCAGGCTAGTGTGCCACCAGAAATCGAAAAAAATCTGGACGGCCATCAAAGGAATGTTTGCATTATAGTTCGCATCCCAAAACTAGTATTGTTCCTTAATGGGCAGAGCCGCGCAAGACTTATTAATCTCTAAGTGCTGAATTTGGCACGTTTGTTGGCTTTGCTGTTTATATGTATCCTATTGCACGACTCGTGAACTTGAGAGCAGCTTTATTACTACTCATCCCTGCCTGAACCTGTATAAGGGAACCAAAACTTCCATTATGCTTCAGTAGAATCCCAAACCTGAGACCTAGATCCTGGGGTAAGTATCATTGTCTCGTCTTTTCCTCAATATGTTTGCTTCATTCCTTGAGATCTGATAAGCATTCATCAAGACATCTACGGGCGTTGCAATAAAAGAGTTTCCTTTTAGGTCTATTTGTAAGTCTGAGCCTTATGTTCCGCTTCATAGAACAGCTACAGCCGCAGCCACTTCATTTTAAAGGGAGGGCTAGCTTGAATGACTGCGAAGCTTGTAAACCGACAAAGCGCAGTATGATTCATGCTGTTGTGCTTGACCATTCTGTGCAAGCAAAAAATGGGCTGCCGAAAAGGAATTTTTCCTGATCAGAACCATTTGTCCAACAGCTGTGATTACCAACAGGCTTCACATGCTACGGAACTCACCTGTGAAGACAGACTTTAGGCCACACTTTTCTTGGCTGCGAAGCCTGTGAAGTCTCTCATAAGACTCAGTCTAAGTTCACAGAGACTACTACAATAATAGCTGATACTAAAAGTTATGGATACTAATGGTGCTTGCTCTTTTCTTTTATTTTTCGGTGATTCATAAACTCCCATCTTCAAACAACAAATTGTTTGACATATGGCTCCCATCAGTCATACCCACAAAAGTTGTAGAGCTTTCTATAAGGGTCAAAGCTTGATGGGAAAAAATTGAAAACACTTATGGCAGTCAAACTGCCGTCCATCCTACATAGTATTCAGCCATTGTTTGTACATGGCTTTCGCTTGGAAGTTGCGACCTGCCATTATTTCAAAGAAGTTCATTACCCCTCGATCTAAGATTTTGATTGTGTACACGCCAAGAGCTCACATTTGGACTATGGAAATTGGTCCGCTTTCAGCTTCTTAGGAGAATATAGCCGCTATGGACTAAACATGGTCTACACAACAAAAAAAGAAATGAAATACGAAGTTACGTGTACCAAGACTTTAGTTTGGAAACTCCAATGGTGTTTGAGTTTGGAAAAAAAGTTGTGCCACATATGATT